>JAACJT020002957.1:0-10825 GCA_009936485.2 Gymnarchus niloticus | reverse complement strand
GGGGGGGGGGGGGGGGGGGGGGTGGGGGGGGTGGGTGGTAGTATGGACCCAAAAGATCAGACAGATATTCTGATTTACACTTGCTGTTATAGAAAGTGTTCAGCTTTACACATTTGAATCAAATGCTGCATTTACTGAAGCAGGCCTGCCATGCTATACAAAACTAATGTCGCATTAGCTCACTAACATAGGTTTATTCTTTGCTCATTACATCAACCTCTCCTCATCTGCTTATTTTTTCACAGGGATTGTCTGTGCCTTGCATTACTCTACTTCAAGCTTCTGCAACAAACCCTTATGTCACTTTGCAGAAGAGCTGAAGAGGGCAGATCTTCACTTCCGATTCATCTCAGTTTTTTTCTGATCAAGCTGTGGAAAAGTAAATGTCCAAGACAGCTGGAGAGCAGCATGAGGCTGATGTGATTCACTCTGCAGTAGTCAGTGGACCTGGGCAAACTTCTTTCTCAGGTCACTGTGGTGTCCCAGCCCAATAATATGTATGGACAATGCAATGGGATCTGACCGCTGTCACAATACAGATAGATGGAAGGCTTGGTATGTTTTCTCTCATTTTCCCTCTGCACAGAGGAGAGAAACCATCCAGCAGGGTATTCTACTACACTACATGAGTGTGTAGTAATTATTTTAATGATGATCCTGTATTTTTGCATTGAGGCATGATTACTCAACTCCAAAATAAACTGCATGGAAGACTGGGAATGAAGAAGACATGTCATTTCTTCATTTGGAAAGACATTCTTGAGATTTTGAGGCAAAATTAGCCTTTGTGCTTAATTACCACTCTATGGTTATTCGCTGGATTTTCCAACCAACATGGCTGATGTCCCATGCTGGAAGTATCAGTAGTTCTGTAGGAAGACCAGGTTTTCAATTTGACTCAGTAAAGTTTAGAAAACGTGTATAACACATATTCTGTCAGCAGACATTCTAGAATTAAAAGCTCACTATAAGGGTACCAATTCCACATGCATCAGCTTTGGGCACTGAGAGTCCCAGCATTTCCCAGTGTCATAGTTACCAACATTTAGAGCTCACTAACTTTATTGCTGCAGGCCTGGAAAAACAGAGGCCCTAGTCTGATATACTGTGGATCTCAAACCAACATCCTGAGACAGTGAAATTACATTACTCTTGCCATCCAGCACAACATCTGCACACCAGGTTTTAATGTCAATGTGCCTTGAAAAGCAAGGACAAAATAATAGTAACAACAATATTTATGATTTATTTTTCATCTAAATACATGTTCATTTAATTTACAAGCCCACCAATGTTACAGAGTTCTGCAAATCCAAATATGTGTCTGGGTGCTGTGGAAGAGAAGCAGGGATCACACATTTCTCTCTGGAATCTGCATAATGAGCCAGAGAGGCAATGGTATCATGGCTTGCAGCAGCTAGGATGGCAAGATTTTAGATTTAATGGGCACAAAAAGCAAACTGCCAATCCTTCCTGACATTTCTCATAACAAAATAAGCATGCGCTAGGATGGAATGTCTTATTTCAATAAGAGATTAATAAGTCAATTATCCTTCAGTGACTTCATAGCCAAAGGTCCTCGTTATCATGATCAGATCGGCTGGCAAAAACGCAGCTCGCCTGAACGTAGGCTTTGATTAAGTTAAGAAGAATGACATGTTTTTTTTCAGGGGAAGACACTTACACTGGCAACATGGGGAAGTTTGTGTCAATAGGGTCATGAAGTGGATGCTCTAAAAATACTTCTGGTAGCAATGCTGGGGACCATCTGCAGGGAGATGTGGAGGCAGCAATGTGCTGAAGGGTACAAGAATCTACTGCCTGCAATTGAATTAGTGTGAACTGGCAAGCTCTCTATTTTCTGTTTGTCCTTGCAGTCACAAAAATCTCCCTTATCATGCATCCACATACCTTACCTTGGTATCAAGTCTTTTGTGGACAGATGAGGCTACAAAACCTGAGGTGGGTGGGAGGATCCTAAACTGACTAATCAATGCTGGCATTAAATGATGCTTCAAAACCCAAGATGGGTAGGAGGATCCTGAACTGACAAACCCATGCCGGCATTAAATGAGGCTTCAAAATCTGAAGTGGGAGAGAGTATCTCTAACTACATCAATGCAGGTTTTGAAGCCTCATTTGTCCCATCACATAGGTACACTTAGTTTGATCACTATGATGTCTCACATAAACAGTTGCTGAGGACGTTTTATTAGTCCATAATTTCCAGCATGCTTCACTATGCTGTGGCCAACTAAGGAAGTGGAATCAGTTCAGGGGTTGCCAAACTCATCAGGAATGCCAGCTCCATCACAGGACTGATCCTGGACCCACTGGAGGCAGTTGTGCAGAAGAGGACGGAAGCAAAATTGGACAACATTATAAAGAATTATGCCAATCCCCTCCATGGGGCACTTTCTTGAAGCCCTTTTAGCCACCACGGTGAGCTGAGAAGCACTCCTGGGGATCCTTCCTGCCAGCTGCCATCAGGCACTACAATGCCCCCTATTGACAAACCTCCCAAAATCCTCATCCAGAACATGTCAGGGAAATCCTGATCTCAAAATAGTTTAATCTTCTAACTTTACATTGCAGATTACGTATATCCACAGTACATATTCATCTATTAATTTACAGCAATTTTTATCTTTATTTTCATTAATGTTTATTTTCCAAAATAATTTGTTTGCACTATATTTACTTGTTTGCACAATGTGTTTTATCTTGCACTATGCATGTTTGTCAGCACTTTACCTTGCTGCTGTATGTGAAAGAATTTCTACCGGTGCTGAATTAAGTTTAATTTTATATCACTTATCTTAATAACTTTCTATGTTCAGCACCATTGGGTTTTGTAGGGCAGAATGCAACTGCTACAGAAACTAAAGACAGTTAAAAATCATTTTGCTGCTCATTTGTCTGTCACCCTTGATAAAGATTTTGACCAGAACCAGATGTGTTTGTGATACAGACCATTAGCCTGTATAAGACTAAGCAAACACAAACATTTTTGCCATGCATACTCTGGAAAAAAAATGATTGTAACTGACATCTGTAAGCTTGTTAGATAATTATGTTTCCACATTGCATAAAAATGAGCTTATTTGTCAAGTCACAGATACATGCAAACAACGTTGCTCTTTCAATGGAGAAATACTCCAGACTAAGAGAATTTTAAAATCAACTTTAGCAATATATGTACACCATTAAAAGATATCAGGTGCAATTAAACTGCTGCTTGACTACACTGAGTGATACTGCAATGCAATCATTTCCCACAACATTTACATTTTCACATTTGATTGTGTGTGTTCACAAACATAAACGATTCGATGTTGGTTTATTTTCTGAATTTGCTTCAGTAGTAAAGGTACTATCTGCAAATGTTTAAAGTGTTCCCTTCTCCATAGGTTTTCAGAAGGTCAGGGATCCATTGTATTTGGGGGGAGAGAGGTCTGTAATCTCCAGTTTACACAGTCCACTGCAAAGAGCACAATCAACCATGTTCTAGTGCATATTCAATAAAAATCAATCATTTTTGTGGCTTTTTTGTGTTGAATTAATAAAAAAGGCTCAAGGCTACAAGTGGAATTTTTTTTTGCCCAGTCCTAACAACATCATCAAGCAAACTGAAAAAATCCACACAACATGTTTTTTCTTATTCTCATGTAAACCTGTCCTGCTTTTATAATTGGTGGTCATGTCTTTAAAGGATGGACATTTGAAGCAGGACACAGTGTGCAAATTAAAACCTCAAAAACTATAACCAGCCTCCCAACCTGCAATTTATTAAAATAATTGCTTTTTTAGTTGATTTAACCGGATGACAGCAAAGCCTAAATAATGAGGCATGGCAGGATTTTTCCAGATTGCGCTCTTGATCTTTTAGAGGAGTTTAGCAAATTAATTCACTTATTTCAGCCTCCAGTTCTTTAGGTTATAAGTATGACCCAGCTATCATTATGATTCAGTCACGATCAAGGCATTTTATGTGCAAATCCAGTATACACGCAGTATATAACTTTATATTTTTATTATTTGTGAAATGACATTTTTAAATATGCTCCTGATTTAGTAGCGCTTTTCAAAAAGCAGACTTGTCATAATTTTGTAGTTTGTAGCTCATACATAATTCCAGCGCTATTTAACATGTACCTTCTTTGTTGTTTCTCTGACAGTACTGTAACTGTACTGTGTAGTGTATCAACCACACTTCAATCTTTTACCACTTTTTAGTGGCCTGGAGTGAATTTCAGAAAAGCCTTATCTTATTAATAATAAGGATAGTTTTTTTTTCTGATTCGTAAATTTAATGTCATAAAGTAATTCCTGCATATCATTCTTTCTTGGATGACCAAAAGCATTCAGAATGAGAATAATAACATAAATAATGAGGAAGATGAAAACAATAACAGCATGTTGCAAAATAATTCTTGAAAGGGACTTTACTCCAGGACTGGCATTATACAATTCCAGTACATTTTCAATAGCTTTCATTTGAGGTGGGTGGGGTGGCATGGTGGCTCAGTGGGCATCACAACTTCCTTATGCCTCTACACTGTGTGCGCAGTTTCCTTGTTCTCCCTGTGTTGTATAGGGTTCCTCCCACAGTTAGGTTAATTGGAAGTGTACAATTGTGTATCTTGTGTTAAAGTTGCATACCATTTAAGGTGTACCCCAATTTTGAGCCCTGTCTTGCCCGAGAGAGGGTCCAGGCTCCCATATTCTCTTTTCCAAGTATCCAGGTACATTGGATTACCCATCATTCCCTTTGCCTTCGTAACGGTGAAAACACGGGTGATCTATTCAGCAATTGTAATAAAAAAAATTAATCATGCGTAGAAGTTGTTGTATGGACCAACCATAATATGACAGAGAATAAATTTTCTTTCTGTGTTTTCAAAAGATGCAGATTGATGAAGAAAACTGGTTAATGTCGTTAAAAGTGAAGATTTCCAAATGGATAAAACTGGTGGCAAATTTAGAAAAAAAAAGATCAGCATTGTATTGTTAACTGATCAGAAAAACAATCCAAATGATAATTATTATAACAATGAAGATGAGCCATAGTAGGTTTTGTTTATACAAATTATTCACCTTCACATTGGAGTTCAAACGTGTGTTTGATCACCCCGTTCAAGGTTGAGAAGCTGGCGCTCGACTGCTCCATCTACAACAGGGGACTTGGTCAGTGGTGGAGTATTTGATCGAATTCTGGACCCTGGCCATTAAAATGGGCTGGAACCTGGAGGCGCTTATTGTACACTTTCACCATGGGCTGTCGGAGATGATCAAGGATGAACTGGTGTCCCAGGAGCTCGGGGAAGTCCTTGAAACCCTCATCACGATGGCTATACGAGTGCACAACTGGCTCCGGGAGTGCCGCTCCTACTCCTTTGCCCCATGATCGACCTGGGAAGATCTTCTTCCACCTCCTTCAACCTGGTCAGCATCCAACCTCAGCCCTGAGGAATCTATGCAGCTGGGACGAACCTGGCTGTCTGCCCAAGAGCGCAATCACAGGCTCTGGAAGGGCCTCTGCCTTTACTGCAGATGATCCGGACACCGGCATCTGGGATGCCCCTACAGGCCGGGAAACGCCCCCTCCCATCAGGCATCTGGGAAGCCTTGACGGAAGTCATACAAGGACACCCCGGCTGCCTGGACTCCCTCACCATCACCATCCGCTTGTCTTGGTTGAAGGGGGAAACGACCTTGGGGGCTTTTGTGGACTCGGGAGCGGCTGGCAATTTTCTTGATGCAAAGCTTGCTCAGCGTCTGCACATTCTGTTGCAAGATCTCCAGGAGTGACTGCACGTCCAGGCTTTAGACGGACGTCTCCTCGTTATTGGGGTGGTAAGCCAGCAAACCGTTCCTCTTTGGTTGGGGGTTGGATTGCACCACGAGAAAATCCAGTTTTTTATTATCTAGTCCCCGCAATTACCCCTTGTCCTCAGTTACCCTTGGTTTCTGCTCCACAACCCCCTGATATCGTGGTCTACCAGGTGCATCCTCCAGTTGGGTACAGATTGTGTGGGCTGCTGTTTCCTACCGGACAGTGGTTCCGACACTCTGCTGGAAGCTCCTGCTAGAGAAGTGGATCTCTCCGCCCTACTGCCGGAGTAACATGATTTACGGCAGTGTTTTAGCAAACAGAGAGCTAAGACACTTCCGCTTCACCGACCATATGACTGCACGATCGACTTGCTCCCCAGCATGACGCCTCAGCATGGACGCCTCTACTTCCTCTCCCGTCCTGAGAAAGCAGCCATGGAGAACTACATTTCCCAGGCTCTCCGTAGGTGACAGATCTAGCCATGTACATCACCAGCAGTAGCGGGTTTCTTCTTTGTGAAAAAGAAGGACGGTGGACTCCGACCATGCATTGACTACTTGGGACTCAACAAGATCACGGTAAAGAACTGCTACCGATTACCCCCTATGAACAAGGCAATCGAGTCTCTGCGGGGCAGTACCGTATTTACTATTCTCGTATAACCTGGTGCGGATGTGCGAAGCAGATGAATGGAAGATGGCCTTTATTACTCAATATGGACTATACGAATATCTCATTATGCTGTTTGGGCTTGCCAACAGTCCGTCCGTCTTCCAATCCTTTATGAATGCCATCCTCTGCAATTACCTGAACCGGTTCATTTTTGTTTATCTGGACGACATTCTCATCGACTCCCACTCGCTCACCGATCACGTCATTCACGTTCAGACTGTGTTGCTGTTTTTAGAGAACAGCCTGTATTGCAAGCCCGAGAAGTGCCTGTTTCATGCCCCATCTGTGTAGTTTTTGGGTTACGTTATCGCCGCTGATGGAATATCAATGGACCCTACCAAGTTCTTGGTGGTGTTGGATTGGCCCAGGCCCGGTACCCTCAAGCAGCTGCAGTGCTTTCTGGGCTTTGCTAACTCTAACAGATGGTTCATCCACAGTTTTAGTTCTGGCACAGCCCCCCTCACACAATTCACACATGGTGAATGTCCCTTCGCTTGGTCTCTAGAGGTGGAGGGGACCGTTGTTTGGCTTGAGGCAGCCTTCACGTCGGCACCCATCCTGGCCCACCTGGACCTGTCCCACGCATTCCTGGTCGAGCTTGATGCCTTGGATATGGGGGCGGAAGCAGTTCTCTCGCAGAGGAAGGGGATGGGTGCTGTTGATCCCTGTGCATTCTTCTCTCACAAGTTCTCCCCACCCGAACGGAACTATGTCATGGGGGACAGGGAACTGCTTGCCATCTGGTGGGCCCTTTAGGAGTGGCGACACTTGTTGCAGGGAGCTATGGTACCCTTTCAGGTCATTATGGACCATCAGAACCTGCATGCCATCCAGCGAACCACGCAGCTCAACCCCAGACAATCTAGATGGGCTACATTTTTTGAGAACTTCGATTTAATCCTCATTTACTATTCAGGCTCAGGAAATGCCAATGCCGATGCTCAAGGACCTCTGCCCCGCTCAGACTCCCATCCTACCTGCCTCCAAGATTGTGGCTCCTATACGGTGGGGTGTGGAGGACCGAGTACTAAGGGCCCTGCAGTCCGACCCAGGCCTGTCAGGGACCCCCCAAGGCAAACTATGCGTCCCAGTTTCAGTCAGATCTGAGGTTATCCAGTCGGGTCACTCTTCTGTCCTCACCAGCCACAGTGCCCCACCTGCGCCCGCTGGGGAGTTCCTGACCCTTCCAGTACCTCGCAGACCTTGGTCACACTGGGCGCTGGATTTTATCCTCGGTCTACCTGACTTGCAAGGCTATATAGTCATACTGACCGTGATGGACTGCTCTTCCAAGGCAGCCCACTTTTTTCCCCTACCCAAGCTGCCCACTGCCCCCGAGATAGCTGAACTAGTGTTGCAGCACGTGGTACGGTTTCATAGTTTCTCTTCGGACCTGGTTTCCGACAGGGGTCCCTAGTTCATATCCCAATTCTGGTGGGCCTTCTGCATCTTACTCAATTCGTCTGTCAGCCTGACCTCAGGGTTCCATCCTCAGTCCAATGGCCAGGCAGAGAGGGCTAACCAACGGGTCCTGCAGTTTTTATGGTACTTCATTTCTTCGAATCCGTGCACCTGGAGCCGCTATCTGATGTGGATGGAACTCGCCCATAACACTCATGTATCGGCTGCCATAGGGATCTCACCTTTCAAATCCATGTATGGTTTCTTTCCCTCCTTGTTCTCCGCAGAGGAACCCGCCATCGACACACCCTCAGCCTGTATGGCTATGTGGTGTTGCCAGATGGCCTGGCGCAGGGCTCGCCGATCCATCCTAGCCATCAGGCTAACAGGCATCGTCATCTGGTCAGACTCTTCCACCCTGGGGATCAGGTATGGTTGTCTACCCGTAATCTCCCTTCCAGCCCTGAGTCAGTCAAGCTGGGGTCCTGCTACCTGGGCCCATTCCGGATCACCTGTCACATCAACCTGGTCACCTACCAGCTGGCCCTTCCCTCCAATCTGCGTGTCAACCCCACGTTCCATGTCTCCCACCTCTGACCCGTTGTATGCAGCACCTACAGCCCCCAGGCTCCTGTGCCCCCGCCACCACGGATGATTGATCGTGCCCCCACCTATATAGTTAACCATATCGTGGACTGTCGTTGTAAGGGGAGATGCTTCCAGTATCTGGGGTTACAGCATGGAGGACCACACCTGGGTCTCCCCTCGGAACATCCTGGACCCTCAGCTCATCAGAAATTTTCACCACACCCATCTAGACTGTCCTCGCCCATTGCACCGCTGTCCATAGAGGGGGGATCCTGTCGCGGCTCCTGCTCCCACCACCAGGGGTCTCCGAGTGCCTTACTCCAGACCTAGTGACTATTTGAGGGAGACTGACCAGAGTACTCTTGCTCAGTCAGTGTTCACCTGTCCTTTGTCCTGTTCCCGTCCTGGTAATAAAGTCCCGTATTCTATCACCCTGTGCCTCCCGAATTCGTCTCCGTCCTTGGATCTTCTACGCGTGACAGATTTCCTTCAATGCTTAGCTACTGCTTAATATGATTTGCTTTCACCATTGATAAACACTATCTTGTTTTGTTATGTCACACCGAAACTGAGAATAACTGGACCAGAATAAGTGGCTAAATGATGGAATGATGGAAGATAGTTTCTACCATCAGAAAAAGTGTATTTTATACTTTTCACAATAGTAATTAATGAATAAAATATTTATTAACTGCGAAAAGCCTCAATCATGATTAAAAAGAGTATTTTGTCCTCCCAGTGGACACATTATTTTCCACTGTTTTGTGTTTTACATGACGTAAAACAATGTAAAATGAAGGTAGTTACAGACCCTGCAGCTATTCTGATCTCAGACCACAGTTTTCAGATCAACTCCATTGTCCCGCTCCATCAATCTGTCTCTCTTTGAGCTGATACAACGACAAAGCAATATGAATGACAGAAGGGTGCTGGGAAGGAAATATTACAAGAAATGGATAAAGCACACGTTCCAGGTCCAGGAAAACAAAACCACAGAGCTTCAGACACAGATGCTCTCAAATGCATACAAAACAAATTCAAACAGGTAATCATGTATTACATTTGGAATTCTTGAACACAATTTAAACTTAATGAGCTCTCACCGCATCCATGAGATCACTATTGTATCCAGATTACAAGAGATTAAACTTTGGTGTAAGCAACAATATTATGGGGCACAAATTAGGATTTCCATTCCACATTATACAGGAGGACACAAAAAAAATTGAACTAGGATCCGAATGACAATCCAAATGACAATCTTACTAGCACTTGTTTTGACTTCGGTACATAGTTTTATTTTGTGCACTGAATATAAAGCTAACCTGTATGTTTTTCATGAGATATAAGGGCACAGAACTGGAATCAACATTCTGAAGTTGCTCCTGGGAACTAACTACCAGTAACTTGTTCCCATTATGAAAGTCAAACCACAAGCTAAGCATGCAATGAAAAGGTCATGTCCACCAGCCCTGTTCAGAACTTCCTGACTAAAACCTCTGAAAAGAAGTTTGTCTTCTCTATTCACTCTTGTCGATGGACAACATCACCAACAATGCCATGTCATAAGTGGCTGACAGCCTTGGTGATTCTGTATTTTAATAAAATCTAATCAACAGAGATGATAGGATGACATACTATGACAGAGCTCTGAAAGGTTTAATATTTTGATGTCAATCTATATGATGCTTTCAAAAAAAAACATTTCTGTTATGTGAACACTTGGTACCATGAACATCAAAGGTTTTTAATTAACGTAAAAAAGGTGCTTTTCAAGCCACAGGGAAGTGTGGCATTGGCGGACAATCCCTCTGCAGAGGAAGCATGTGTCAGGAGTCTGGCTTCATGGTCGTGACAGAATTTCAATGCTCTGGGCACGTGAAAATCAGCTTTACTAGATGAATATGTCCCTCGAGCAGCTCCACACTGAAACAACAGTAGACATGCATAGCACTGACACGCAAAAAGTCATGTAAACACGGGCAGTGACACACACACACACACACACACACTGCAGCAGTACACATACAGGCTCTGTTCACATTTCTCAGTTTGTTTTTTAGGAGGTGTTGTTCTTTAGTCACGCAGTCGTGTCCGACTCTTCGCGACTCCATGGACCACAGCACGCCAGGCCGCCCTTGTCCTCCACTGCCTCTCGAAGCCTGCCCAAACTTATGTTCATTGTTTCCACTACACTGTCTCTCCATCTCACCTTCTGCCATCCCCTCTTCCTTTTGCCTTCAACCTTTCCCATCTGCATATCTGAGGTTGTTAATATTTCTCCCAGCAATTTTAATTCCAGCTTTTGATTCATCCAGCCTAGCATTT
>JAACJT020002955.1:0-10828 GCA_009936485.2 Gymnarchus niloticus | reverse complement strand
AAAAGCAGCGGTAATAGTGCCATGCGAAAACTCACCGGTGAGGACACCCATTTTTCCAGTTAAAAAGCGTACCAGTCGGGGGAAACCAGAATCACGGCGATTTGTACAAGACCTGCAGGCAGTAAATGCTACAGTGAAAGCACGGGCTCCGAACGTGCCAAACCCATACACGATACTGTCTCAAATCCCATCCAGCAGTACTTATTATTCAGTTTGAAGGTAAATCTTACACGTTCACCGGACTGTGTCAGGGGTACTGTGAATCACCAACCATTTATAATGAAGCCCTGAAAGACAGCTTGAGCTCCCTGGAACTGTCGCCAGGTACGACACTTTTACAATGCGTAGATGATCTTCTGCTAGCGGCGCCGTCCGAAGAGCAGTGTTTTAAAAGAAAAAAAGATACTGTGAAGTTGTGTCATCTGGCAAAGCATGGGCACAAAGCCAGTCTGCCGAAGTTACAATTCGCAGAAACCAAAGTTAAATTTCTGGGACACAACATGTCAGCACAGGGGAAATCACTCGATGCAGAGAGAGTGACAGCGATCCAAAAAATCCCCAGGCCACAAACTAAAAAAACAGATGATGTCTTTCTTAGGAATGTGTTTGTATTGCAGGACCTTTATACCTAATTATGCAGTCCTTGAGGCCCCTCTGATCTATGGAAAAGGCTTACAAGCACACGATAAGGTCACGTGGAATGAAAAAGCAGAGCGAGCCTTCACTAACCTGAAATTGGTATTGCAGATGACCCCCACTCTAGGTATTCCTGACCCCATGCGCCCCTTTGTCCAGACAGTGGACGAAAGGAAGGGCTGCATGGTTTCTGTTCTCCTTCAAAATCACAGGCTACTGGTCTTAGCCATTCGGCAAAATTGGACCCAGTAGCAGCAGGTCTGCCTACGTGTCTGAGAGCAGTAGCGGCTGCGGAAAAGGCAGTGACGGCATCTAGAGATATTGTGGGCTATTCTCAATTAACCCTTTTGGTTGCACATGCTGTTGCTTGAACAGAAAACATCATCTCTCAGCAGCACGCCGGCTGAGATGCAATGCAGTTCTGCTAGAGATGCCGAACATAACTGTGAAAAGGTGCACGCTGTTAAACCCTGCCCCGTTGCTCCCCCTAGAATGGGGAAGAACACTGTTGTGTGGCGACGGTAAATCAAGTGTGCTTACCGAGACCTGACTTAAGAGAAACATCCTTGGAAAATGTAGATATGGAACTGTTTGTTGATGGCTCAGCCTCACGAGACCCGAAGACAGGAACTAAGAGTCAGATTTGCAGTCGTCTCTGAAGTCTGGATCTCTTCCCAGTCACTACTCTGCCCAAGCAGAACTGGTGGCTCTAACAGAGGCATGCAAATTGGCAGAAGGAAAGACAGCAACAATTAACACAGTCGGTATGCCTTTGGTGTAACACGTGATTTTAGAGCCCTGTGCTTCCACAGGGCATTTCTCACATCCACGGGAAAGCAAAGTGTACATCACCAATTGCTTTCTGATCTTCTGCAGGCTATTCTTTTACCTAAAGGTCTAGCAATATGTGAAGGTCACACTAACAATTTTGTTTCCAGGGGCAATGCAGCAGCAAGAGCGGCAGCAACACGCACAGATGGTGATTGTGAAACTAAGCCCGTGGTCTCAGACTTGCAGGCACTTCAATCTAGGGCAACACCAAAGGAGAAGCAGCTGTGGAAGACAGCAGGATGTGAAGTGCGAAATGTGGTATGGTCCAAACCGTGTCTAACCGTTCCCTCACTATGCAAAGTTGACACATGGTCTTTCCCACGTGTCAAAAGGGGGAATGTACAGTATAATAGCACAACATTGCTTCACAAAAGGATTCACTAATTACTCCCAAAAATGTTGTCGGCACTGCATTATCTACACAGCATATCAAAGAAGCAGCACACCTACAACTGGACTTCATTGCCTTGACACCTGCAGAAGGTAAGAAATACTGTCTAGTGATAGTGGACATGTTTTCTAAATGGGTGGAGGCTTCCCCCACTTCCAAACAAGATGCAAAGGCCCTGCTCATGGAAATTATCCCACAGTGGGGAATACCCAGGAAAATTAGTGATAATGGCATTCCATTTGTGAACCAGGCTCTCAAAGTTTGGGCATTGATCTCAGACAACACTGTGCATACCACCCCTTGAGTAGAGGAGCAGTAGAGAGGGGGAAAATTGGCAAAATGTTGTGAGGACACAGGTTTGAATTGGGTAAAGGCATTACTGATTGGTTTGCATTGTTAACCTTACTCGTGTAGCAACACTGAGTCCATTTGAAATAATTTCTGGTAGAATCCCCAACACAGGTATCAGACCCAAACCAAGGACATGTAGTGATGAGATGTTGCAATACTGCACACAATTGTCTTCCGTTATATCCCACGCACAGGTAAAGCCAGCGCTCCCAATAGCAGCAAAGCCGCATGACCTGAAGCCCAGAGACTGGACCATGGTGAAGAACTTCAGGTCCAAACTGGGACCCTTCCACCAACTTTAACAGCTGTCTGTGCTGTGAGAGAAACCTGACACAACCAACACCATGAGGTGGGACAAGTGCTGATTGGGTGTGTCTGCACTCTCTCACCTCAAGCACTGCTCTTCCCATATCGGCATCATGGGGGTCAAGAGGGCAAGACCGTCCCTGGGTCCTTACAACCAGTGTAATTGCAAAAGGATGCTACAGCCCAAGAAAACAACACCTTCTGCCAGGTGTCTTGGGCTGTGTGGAGTAAATGTTTTCAGTACTAACAGCATATCAGTGTGTGGTTTTTTTTTTTTTTATGGCCCATGATATACAGAGGATTCTAGGAGTAGTTGTCGGAATAGCACACAACTGCGTGACTCCATGGACCACAGGCCACCCTGTCCTCCACCACCTCTCAGAGCCTGCCCAAACTCACACTCATTGCTTCCACTACACTGTCTATCCATGTCGTCATCATCTGCTGTCCCCTCTTCCTTTTGCCTTCAACCTTTCCCAACATTAGTGTCTTCTCAGTGTGCCCAAAATATTTGAGCTTCACCCTGGCTGTTCCTTAGAAGGACAAATAATGATCTCTTTGCAATCCAAGGGACTCTCTTCTTCAGCACTCAGCCTTCCTCATGGTCCAGCTCTCACAGCCATACATTACTACTGGGAAAACCATTGCCTTGACAATACAGACCTTGGTTGTCAGGGTGATGTCTCTGCTTTTTAAAATGCTGTCCAGATTTGTCATAGCTTCTTGGAAGCAAAGCTAACATCTTTTAATTTCATGGCTGCAGTGATTTTTGAACCCAGGAAATCTAACACTTCTTCCCCCTCTATTTGCCAAGACCCTAGTGTTTTAAAACATTAATGGCAGAAAGTGGGCCTGAAGCTTAAAGAGCCTCTTGTTGAAGAACTAGAGTGGTATCATCCACATATCTGAGGTTGTTCTGCATACATGTTGAATAAATAAGGTAGCAGGATACTGCCAAAGTCCTCCTTTCCCAACCTTGAGGCAATAGTCATTTGAGTATGGAACAACAGGGTGCTTTAACTCACACACAGGAACCTGCCACAATTTGGTGTGGACCACAAAGGCTTCACTTAGTGTTGGTTATGCTAGACTTTTTCTCCATAATCCAATTGTTATCAAGTTGCTGAAGCCCAGCTTGCAGAATCTTGCTCACATATGAGATGAACAGAAAAGATCAGTTCAAAACAGTGGCATCATTGTAGGGGGGGGCTGCTAGAGTAGCTGCAGCTGGGATTCCATCAACTCCACTAGCCTTGGTGTTAGAAAGCATTGCCAAGAGCCAGATATCCTGAAGTCAGTATGTCAACACATCTAACAGCAACAATGGTGAAGATTTCCTTGTATAATTCTTGCTAGGTCCCTACCATGCCCATTTTGGCACAAAAGGTTCCTTTGACAAACCAAGAGCTCTTGAAGAATGTTGTCTTTTTGCTGCCTCTTGTACAATGCTATGAACCCACAGCACTTCTCAAATTCAAGGGATTAGATCAGGTAGCCACCTCAATAGTATTCCTCATGAAAACACAGTGGCAATATTTAAACTGGGGCAAGAACCCTCATTGTGCCACTCAGTCAAAACAAGACCTGATTACAAGGAACCTCTCCAGCTAAAGCTGCAGAGTATGGACTCACCTTTTGGGCCACTGGAAAAGCTTGCTTACATTCTGAGTATACAGCTACTAAAAGCCTTAATAGACCAGAGCAAGCACAATCATGTTGAATAAAATGTGACCTTGTGTAAACTCAGCTGCTGCCTACACCAACTGCATGAAACCACTTTGCCACTCCTTGCACCACACATTTTAAGCAAACATGGGGGTGAAGAAATAGTAAATACCTTGCTTGTGTGGTGGAGAGATGAGCAAAGGAAAGTAGTTCCCAAGCCTACCCTATGTTCTCCAGACCCAAGGCTAAACCAGTTCCCTCCCCCCAAACACTTGTCTCTGTGCAGTGTAGCATGTTATGGGCTTGGCCCTAGTCTCACATGCCAACTCTTCTATCAGAGTGTGGCATCACTGCTTTCTGCAGGCCAAATCCCTCAGGATGTTCCATGATAGAAAAGGAGACAGCCAGTGTTCCCTGTCGGCCCCCTGGGCAGAGGCAGTTAGCAGGTTTGTAAAGTGCCATAAAACCCCCAATCATCACACAGCATGTATACATGGAACCAGCTACTTGTAAAGCCTTACAGACAGCCCAGGTCCTGGGGGCAAGAGATTCCCTCAGTACCTGCATGTCCTGACCGGTAGCAATCAGTCACCCTGGAAAGGCACATTTGAACTTTGCCATGATACTTACCATACCAAATGGACTTTGATTCAGCTAAAGCATGGGCATACAGACACCAACCAAGCCACATTGCCCTCAACATCTCAGGGTTGAAACTATGGTGCCTAATTGTGAACCATACACATCTTAGCCAACATCACATTTGATCCCACAAGGTACCCCCTCACACTGCCATTTCTCCAGTGAATTGCACACTTCAATAGGACTACCCTAACCAATGACATTACATGCTAAAACCCTTACCTGCTCCTCCACCCTGACAGAAACCACACTCACCACTCCCTCCCTAAACTACAGCATCAACAAGACCATGACAAACAAGGAGAGCGGCTTCTTTATTCCTTTCATACAGCTGGGAGAAGGGAGCAGACACCCCCTTACCCACACTTGGTTAACCAACAAGCTAGATGCAGCTTTGAGGACAATTGAACTGACTTACCCGTTACACACTTAACAGGAACAGTACTTGAAACTCCAATAACTGTGCCATGTCCTGTCCCACCAATGGATCAGCAAGAAAAGCCATCCCAATGAACACTGCTTGCATCCAACTGTTACAATACCCCAGTCTAGGGTTGGGGTGTAACAGAATGGATGTGAAAATGGTGAATTACAACAGCACACAAATGGGTAGTGATAATGGTGACTTGATATTTCTTTGTTTACCTGTAAATATAGTCAGGAGTGACCCAGGCCAAAGTAAAACAAATCCCCAAAGCTAACCTGACCAACAAAAAGGGAGTCAGGGAGAGGAATTGTCTTGTTTCCTATTAAAACACACAGAACCAAAACCATACGTTAAACAAAAATGGCAGTCACTCCCTACACACCGGATCACTCACACACTGTACACACACAGACCAAGGCAACGGTATCCGAAGGGCGAAACAATATCGCAAACAAAACCGGGCAAAATTATCAATAACCAAAATAAAAACGAAACCAGCAAAAGTACAAGGGAGAAGCGATAATCGGAGAAAACCCATAAACAATCCAAAGTCATACACGATAAGCACATACACAATCAATAGCAAGGCGAAATCTATGAGCGAAGGTAAGCCAAGCTGGGGAATTGTTCGATGGCGGTGCTTTTCAAAACGGGAACCCGGAAGTGACGAACTGTTCGGAACGAAGAGGGCCGATGTGGGCGGGGTCCTGGAGGCGGAGCGGACGAATGGAGGGCAGACTGCAGAGACGAATAATAGGCAGGCGGACCTGGAACAAAAACACCCCAGAAAATCCCACGGCACATAACACCAACCTAAACACTACATTACACCAGGCCCCAAACCAAAGTTATTGCTCCCCAAAGCCCATGTTATGGCCTGGTCAAAGGACAACACTACACCCAGCAACAGGGCACCTGATATTCAAACACTTCCACAGACTCATAGCCTGACAGTGTTCAATCCCCCCCCCCCCCAAAAAAAAAAAACATCCCTCCACTTAGCCAAATACTGGACATGACTACTGCCTATTAGGCACCCTCTGCAAACCCTCAGGGACCCCATTCACACCGCCTTCTGTGGCTCATAACACTAACCAAAACTAGTTACTGAACACCCTACATAATTCTACACTAAGCCCCCCCACTCTAAGCTTTGCTGACATCACAGAAGGAACCATCCTCCTCTATGGTGGCTACCAGCCACTAGGCACAAACACCTCACCAATGACAGCAGCACCATATTGCACTCCAGGCACCAGTAGGCCACCACACCTGCAGGGACACAAGAGGAAACAGCATACATGACCATAACATCAACATTGTTCAATTCAACATTACCCCTCCAGTTTAGCCATCTCCTGAGCCACCAAACCTGCTCACTGTACTGCATCCTCCAATACCCTCTTGTACAACATTGCTGCATGTTTATGGGCTAGACAAATTCATGAATACAAATCAGCCAGAGGACAATGCACTTTCAGTCTGGTTTCTTTTCAGGCACTTTCTCCTTACCACTCTCACCATTGCCTTACTCTGGGGACCATGGGCCACACAAAGCACTTCATAAACACTACTCATTAAAGCTACCATACAAGAACACCACAACACATTCTAACTAATGGATCAGCCACCCACTGGCTCAGTCTCAAGCCCCACATATATACACATACCACTCCCTAATTCCATTCCACACATCCTTATGGCTAATATTCACCCTGGCCCCCACCCATACCTACATGGGAAATGCAGCCTGCCACCATACTCAACTACACATTCATGGGCCTAAATAATACATACTAGGGCTGGTACAAGGAACACAAAGGGGTGGGAGGAAAAAAAAAAAAAAACTACACATGGGTAGTCAACTTTATACATATAGCTGACAAGACAAATGTGACAAGTACAAACACGCAGTCATTAATATTAGTTTTGGCCTGAGTCAGTCCTATCATGCCTACATAACACCTCCCTCCCTAACTCCCTACACACAGCCCAAGACCTTAACAGTACCTAAAGGCCTAAATACAAAACCAGCTAGAATAAACAAAAGCCAGAAAAACCAAACCGCAAATAAAGTACTACAAGCACAGCTGGGGGATGCTTGGATGCCACTGCTTTTCAAATGTGGAAACCACAAGAGATTAATTGTAGACAGAGGGAAGATGTAGGCTGCATCATGGAGGCAGGCTACACAAATGGTACACAGGAGGCACACCTGGAACAAAAACACCCCTCACCACAGAAAAATTACAGCAAACAGTACCATACATCTACAGGGCAACACCCACCATAATAAAACCACAACTCACACTGGCCTCTTCACCTTTGCAGATGTCAGTCCCACCACCACACACACAAGGCTAATGCTTCCTAAACTACTTGGACAATATTGCCATCACATACAACAACATCTCTGCTCAGCCATAATGCAGATTTTTAAAAGCACTACTACATCACCAAGCCAGCAACAAGAGGCAAACTGGGGGGGAGGGACAACTCTGCAGGAACAATCCCCAGGAGCAGCCACACTCAACCCAGAAGCCCATTCTCCCCTGGCTACCACAACTTCCATCTATACAAATAACAGGATATTGGAGGATTCAGTTTACCAGTCAGAATCATGGCTCAGAAGGCACCAAGTCACTCAGGATGGACAGATCAGGACACACAGGCCAGCACACAATACAGCCATCTCTTCAATCAACCTCTGAAAGGAGAACACCTGCAGAGAGAGTGTGGGGGAGGACACATGAGCAGAGCAGCAAATTTACCATGGAAGAATTCTTGCAATAAAGAGACCAATAGTCCCAGAATAACCATGATGCATGAGGACTCACTGACAGCACTCCAACACACAGCAACATGTGTGGCAGGAGTTACAGCACCCACAGAACACTTCATCCAAGTCAGTACCACTGATCCCCACCCACCTCTACCTCAGCCTATAACTGAAGCAGGGCACAAATAGCTACCCAACATCCAAACCACACTAAATGTTCCAAGCTTATACCTAGAGTCAATCCCACACTGCTGCCAGAGCCCCATTCCTTACCTGCAGAACTCTGTAGGACAAGACTCTTGAGCCCAAAGTCACTTCTCACTCCTGGGGAGGAAAAAAAAGAAAAAAAAAAATTTACCTGCCCCCTGAAACAAAGTAGACCCAGGGGGGAATAGTATTCAACCAAAAGATCAGACATTCTGGAGCCTTATACCTTAGGCATACAACACTCATGTCAGCCAGTGCACAGGCAGGCATCTCTGCAACCTAAACCTCAAAAAACCAGAAAGGGGGAGCAGGGTGGGCAACAGACAAGTGTATCACCACAATTGTAATTACTGAAACTTAGTTGTCCAAGTATAATGGACAAACCAGCGTCCACAACCAGTTCCTGAAACCAAAGGCAATGACACTGATCCCCACCCAGCAACTACCCAAGGTTGCTAGAAGTTACACATCAACATGCATACTCTACAACTGCCTTAGACATGACATAACCAAGTGTTCAGGTATTCAAATGCTGTCAATGGCACACTAGTGGGGGACATTGACAAGCATACGCAGCCCCACCTCTAGGCCCAAACGGAAGTTTACCACCACCAAACCTCAGGTGGCTCATTCATTCTAGAAATACCTACATTTAAGCCATATCCTTGAATTCAACTCACCACACCTCACCCTTAAAGGGCCAAGCAAAGCACAAACAGAACAGCATTCATACTTCTCCAACACAAGCTCACACTTGCCTTTTTGCCAATACCATCAACACAAGTCTCAGCCAACTTCACACCTTCAATACCAAATCTGAAGCTATTGCATACGGCCTAGCCACTTTACACTGACCCATTGTGTTTAAAATGACAACCCAAACAGCAAGCTCATTTCTACACCATACAGCTAAACAGGAAACCAGTTACACCCACAACAAACCCATTACACATATACCTTCACATCTCCAATCAAGCAAACCATTCACTACAACCACAACCTTCTTTCCACACAACTCCATTGACATATGGCACACAGCTGCTATGGCCAAGCCATTTCCCCAGGCCCACACCAATAATCAAACATACCACACTACCAACAGGGCCCCTTTTAACAAGTATCCTTCCCTTCACAAGAGACAGAAGGAACCACAACTCCACTTCACACCACAGAGCAACAGCACCACCACAAACACTCCCCTACACTATGATCCAACCTCAAATTTCAACACTTCCCCTCCCCCCACACTCAACATTACTAGTCAACAAGTCTAGCCTCACCTTTACAGTCCAGCCTGCAAAGCCTTCCATGCAGTCACCACACTCCACCTTCATTGCTTTTACTGCTACCATTAACTGACAAGCCATTACTCCACCTTCAAACAGCTCACACAACAGAACATTCAAATGAGAGTCAGCCTCCGCATTCTGTACAGAGGTACCTTTATCAGCTGCCTCACACTGCTCAATTTAACCAACAACCTCAGTGAGGCTCCTCTTCAAGGAGAGCACAAGGCTTACACCAGCATTTGTATTCTACGACAAGATCTCATTAATACCACTTGTGGGGGGTGAGGGGAGGATAGCTGAAATCTCTTGCTTTGCTCCTACCGCTTGGCAGGTGTGTCTTGTTGCTGAAGCACATTTGCAACAAAAGGCCTTAATTGGTTAATTAAAGAGATTTCAATATGTCTTCCAAAGGGTTTTCTTACAAAAAAATCATATGAGAACTCCTATAAGGGCAGGCATTTGGCTCTGTGGGTTTGTCCTCTCCAGTCATGATCAAAAGGTCTTGGGTGCAAGTCCTGCAGCCAGCCGCAGTGTCCATATCACCATTGGGCCCTCAAGTGAGGCTGTTAATCTTAATTGCTCTGGCTCACTCTCAGCTTGGAGAGTGAGATGGGAAGACTACAAACTTCACCCCACCCCCCTCAAAGTGATAGAGTGCAACTTCATTATGAATTTGCGACCTTCATGTCATGTTGATTATTGATGTGAAAGTCGATGGATGTTGCATGCGACATTAGGATAGTGAAGAGCGTACAATGAACTAAATTTAATCCAATTGCAGTTACTTAAAATGATCAAGGCATTTTTTTGGGGGGGTGGGGGGGGGTGTACAGTTTCTAATCTCCTGTATTGTGTGGTTGACTTGGGTGATTCTTCGATTGCCCACATTCCGTTTGGACCTAGCAGCTTACACAATACCACCGCCAGAGGGCGCACATCTCAGTTAACTAAATCTAATTCTCGGCTGCCCTCTGACGGTCATATATTGTCATTTCAGTTTTCTAACGAGATTTTTTAAAACTCCAGAGGGGAAAGAGTCCAGCCCCTCTCCAGAGCCCGTGCTGTGCATTGAGGTGAGCCCGACTATATGTGTCCACCATTTTCAACTACTCTACTCTGGCCATATTTGGTGCTTTGTGTGTAGGTATTTCGATATCAGCACACAAAATTCTGGCTTCACTCACGTCTCTGAGCCTGAGCTTAAATTGAATTTGGAGCCCTGACAGTCATATCACACCTCCAACATTTGAAACTTACTCCTACTTGGTGGGTGAGAAGTTTAGCCCCAGGTACTCTGTCTTCAT
>JAACJT020002954.1:0-10828 GCA_009936485.2 Gymnarchus niloticus | reverse complement strand
CACATCTTTCCACAGTATTAATGTACAAGTAAGTACTAATAATACCTTATGTTAAGTACATCTAAGGTAAAGTGGTCGTCAAACAATAAATCTTCTCTCATCATTACTATCTCCCAAAATATTTCAGATGGTATGCAATGCAATTTGAGTTTTTAAATTAATTTTGTAAAAATGTAGCTCCAACTAGAGTTACCCTTACCATTTTGAAGAATGTTTTTGTATTTAATCTTCACTTGCTGCCAGGACCTATTAAACCCACTCATGTTGCTCCTAAACCAAACATTTTAATACTTACTATTAGATATTTATCAGTTTTTGTCTCAGGTGGAGACAAATTTGGATGCTGTCCTTAACTGTTACAAATATGTTAAAAAGTAGCCTTAAAAGTATCTTACAATTGTGATTAGAATACATCTATATCAATGAAAATGTTGTTTACTATTGGAACTATACCTTTTAAAAACTGTTCTAATAAATATTTAGTTGTTTAATACATAAATCCTTAACCCCAATTACTTAGATCCTTCCCATGCCACATAGGGCAACAAGTGCTCTCCCTGAATGCCTGTTGTTTCCACAGCAGTCATCATACAAGGATAGGTCACCAGCCTGATGCTCACACACAATGGGCAATTTTGCAGTGCAGCTAAGGAGCCTAGAACATGTCTTTGGATAGTGGGAGAAAACCTATGCAGAGAACATGCAAACTCCACACAGAAAGGCCCCAGCTGAGAATTGAACCTGAAACTTTCTTGCTATGAGGCAGACATACTAACCACTCAGCCACCATACCACCCTTAACCCTAACAGCTGACTTAAATTTTGTTCTTATGCATTTAGCCTGTCAGCAGTTTTCTGCCAAGCAGCCTCACAAGCTTTGTTTATAGCTATAATGTTCCCTTTATTAATTATTATATCTTTATATTCTTCATAGACTTGTATTAATAATTCTTGCTCTGACTGGGTGAAGAACGCGGCTCTTTCTTTCCCTTCTATTCTTCCTTATCTGGCATCGATTATCAGGGCTGCCTCATGTATCACATGGATGCGCATAAGCCTCACTTACCAAAGCCTGTCTTGAATTAGTGGGAATGAAATGCCCACTGAGCCTGAAGTGAACTGTTAGACTAACTTAAGTGAGGCTATTTCACATAAGCCTCGATTTTATAAGCTCGCATCATGGAATACCCCCCTTGTGTTTCATTAATGCTTTGTTTTTGTAATGCGTTGTGTCTTATACTTGTCCCAGCCCACTGCTGTCACTGGTGCACCATTCCTGGACTCGGTTTACAGGGCCTCGAGGCAAGGATGGTGAGGATGCATGTGCGAGTGCAGGCAGGGTTTTAATAACAAAACACAAGAACCAAACACCGGGCTTTGCCCTGAATACAAGGGAGAGAACTCAAAGATTAACAAGATAAGACAAGGTTAGATCCATTGGCAAAATCAGGCACAACTGAGGAATTACCAGACTGGGAACCAGGAACAAAACTATGAATAAAAGAAACGCTGGTAATGACATGTCTACACTACACTGCAAGTTTGGAAGGGAATATGTCAGTAGTTCAAAGACAATACTGATAAAATGGGCAATCCTAACCAAAACCCAAGGAAAAAAAAAACTTAATTAACAAACCAACCTAAACACTTGACCCAGATGAGAGGGGAACCTAGACTTAAATAACCGCTGAAACAAGTGAGATATATAAGGGCAATTAGGGCAAAGGTTCTTAGACAAAATTAACATGGAAATGAGGAAACAAGGGCACATGCAAAACTGAGGTCCATACTCGATGAACCCAGATTGCTGGTGCAGACGTAACAACACTTTACAGAAATTTTCAAAAATAAAGTGTTTCAGGCCACAATAGGCAATACAGTTTGGAAGTGATTGGAATATTGTTTTTTAAGCAGACAGCTAGGCTTAACTTTATTTTAGTAGCTAATTAGTGAAAAAAATTGATTACTGGGTAGTGATGTTCAACACTATAATGGTATACCATTCAAAGTCCATATCAGTTTTACCTGGACAGACCATGGACTAAAATCCCACTAAAATTTCCCTTTGTTTAATGTGGATAGTATTCTAGCTTGCTTCAGTCATATACTTAGTATACCAGATGCTTCCAAGAGTCATAACACATAGCTACTGTCATATTCCCTTCTATACTCGCAGGTTTAATTTGGTCCATTCTTAATACAAGTTAAGCTTTTTGCCTTTTAATTTGCACTAAATCTTTTCACCATTTCAAGGCAAAGATGGTATCGTCTACTCCTCTGTGACTGTAACCACTCTTGTCCCGTACTAAGCACCATGTGCTGTATATTTATTCTGTTATTTATCATTTATGTACTCGTTTATCATATTTGGTTATCTAAATGTGTTGTCACTTTATATTATAAGCTTACCATCAAAAATTTCCACCCGCATTGGTCATGTGTCAGTAAAGATTAGAATTCCAAATTACAGCTGTCTGCTTAAAATACAACTACAGACAGTTCTCGACTTACATCCGAAACGCGTTCTGACAAACCAGTCGTAAGTTGATTTGGTTGTGTGTTGAACGTCATATTGGTACTGAGTTACAACTATGTGCAGTTTAGTACTGCATGGAATAGTGTCCAAACACTTTTTAAGCTTGTGTTCATGTGAATGCTATGTAGTAAAGATATGGCAATGCCTAAAAGAAATAATTAAATAAAGAAATACATGACATAAACACAACAGCGTTTTCATAATTTTATCATTGACAGCAGCATACCTGCAGTGAGCCACTCTAGTAAGGGGCTGCCATCGCATGCTTTTTTTTTTTTTTTTCATAAGCATTAGTCACATATTAAAATGTATTTGTACAGCCTGATGGAAAGCCCGACATAAATATGATTTGGTCGCAAGTTGGGGACCGTTACCCCTGCAGAGAAACCCATCCTGCCCTCCACTTCTTTCTTCCTTCCCTAACTCAGGACATAGAAGAGCCATATAGAGTGCTTGTACGTTGACTGTAAAAGACAGCTGTGTGTATACTCATGTTCGATCTCATTTGAATGGTCTCAGTGCGACTGGTACAATGGTCTAAAAGTTTGAAAACCGTATGTTGTATGATTTTAAAGACAGAACTTTTTGGGAAATCCTGCCCTTATTACAAAACCCAGCCCCCAGGAATATCAAAGACACACAGCTACCTGTCGTTAAAGTTATGATGGGCCATCAGACTCAGGAACCGAATACCTTTTGTTCTACAATCATCTAATCAATGATTGGATTATTCAAATGAAAACACATCAGTTGGTCTGAGATTTAAAGTGTGGTACACAAGACAGAAGGGGGGATATTCTGTAGTCAGAACTCTCACAGGGCATTGTGTGCTTAGCCTACTTTCCATGTGTAGCCATAATGGAGTTTTCCTGCAATCAGGACTCCTGCACAGCACTGCATGTTTTGAGTATTTAAAGCTGGATTCCTTTCACCTTAACTGTGAGTGTCTTCTGCTGGGTATGTACCATTTTAGTTTTGTGTATTTTTGTATGCACCATGGTAAATTAGATAATTGTGTGGCCACTTGGTTTGATCTCTGTCTTTGGTCTGATTGGAACTAATGTGTGTTATGCCTACCCAGCAAACAATTTGTGTTCTGTTTAATTCTTGTCTGCCAAAAATTGTTAGTTCTGCTGAGTTCTTTGTTGTGATGTTATTGGAATTCTTGGCCAGGATTAATCAGTTCCACTGGCTCTGCATAGCTACACTGGATTGCTCAGAAGCAACTCGTACACAGCCTCTGAGTTGAGATCTATCAGACACACCATGCTTAGGCAGTCCCTGAGCTGTATCAGTCAAACATGCTGACAATTCCAACCGGCCTCCGAGTTGGCAGAATTCAACATGCGTGTCGTTAAAGGAGTCAAACTCACTGCCAATGGAAACCAGCCTCTGAGTTGAACCGGTCAGACACACTGCAGTAGACTCGAACCAGAACAGTTATGCATGCTAATATTCATCCTCGGATATTCAGATGCACTACATCAGTCCCTGAACTGGGCAATCAATAGGCTGACACACACAGCCTATGTGACCAGCCAGTTCAACTGAACCAAGCAGTCCCTAAGCTAGAAAGACTCAAATAGACTGAGTATGCAGCAAGTTCATAGTTACTACTCAGTCCCTGAACCACTAGCCAAGTTCCAAATTGTGTTAGGACTATTTGCTCAGCCGGGAGCAAGCCCTGTGCGATACCAATGGGCAGAACTAAGAGTATCTAAGAGCAAGACAATTCTTGATATTATCAGAACCAACTTAAATGTATTAGAGATTGGCCACAGCATTTTAAACTAAAAATTAAATAATATGGAGTAGGATGAAATTCAGAATTCAGTTTGCATTATATTCAGTTTAATTGTTAGAAGCACTTTCCAGATGTACACAGAAGGACCTAAATGCATTCATACCTTTGGCTGCCCAGCTAGATTCTGTCATTGAGCCAGGGGGTGGCTTACCCTACATGCCCTTTTAAAAATGGACATCCAGCCACCTTTATGTTAGATTTTGACTTACATGGGCTCCCAAACCAAATGATTCTTCCACTCATGCTCTAAAGCACTATTGTCATATTATTCTGAAATTATAAATAGTCCACAGTGTTCAAAACATCTTAGGTTTGTCACAACATGGGCCAAGTCCCTGTGAGGTAACTACACTTTTGGCAGTAGATGCATTTAGGTTCTCACCATATATCTTCTACCAGCTGCATGTCACTCCTTAATCATCTGCTTTGCCTGTGGGGCCCAAGCTGGAGAAGGAGGAGATGTAAGACAGTGAAACAGTAAATAAGTATGCTGTTTAGAACAGAGATATTTAGGGTCCCAATGTGTTTCATAATTACGTCTGTAACTGTGAATTGCATCTGCACCTCTGTCCCCTATGAAAACAAAGGATGCTCATTACATTTCATTTCTTCCTCACTGTCCCTGAGGATCCTTTGGATTCTGTGGTTGGTCACCACTGTTACATTCCCACATACAACCCCAAATCAGAAAAAGTTGGGACAGTATGGAAAATGCAAATAAAAAAATAAACACAGTGATTCTTAAATTTACTTTCTAAAAAATGGTGTCAAAATTGTAAAAAAAGTTGATGTAGGCATTTAATGAAATTTCACACTAATTGTGTTTCCTCAGTATCAATGCAACAAACTATAGATAATTTTAGTCTACGTCATTTTTTTTTTGTTGTTGTTGAGTATGTCTACTTGTTTGATTAATTTACTGTTTCTGCATCACTGCTTTTTGTTTGCCTCCGATATATTAATGTATAGAATGGGATTTAGAGAAAAGAGAATGTACAGTATGTACAGTCAGTAATTCCATGATTATTATTGATTATGTATTGTAAACATTTGAAAATGCTATTTCAGTATTATTCCATTAGAAAGGCATTATCCATTACCTTAGTGTGAAGTTAATTATAAAGCTCAGTTGTATGGCCCCTTCTGTCAAACCAAAAGAAGCCTAAATCCTTTTGTCATAAATCCAGGAAGGAGGTCCCTTCATGTCCAAACCAGCCTAAGATGAACATTAATGAGCAGCTGCTGGTGTCAGTTTATCACTACGATGCTAAGGGCAGAGGCGGTTCATTTTCAATTATAACGTTGTTCATCATACAGTTTAAAGGTTTGTTTTGAAAATTATATAGAAAATGAATAAGCAAAGGAGTTTACAAGCATGCAAGCATTGTCATAACTAGAAATAGACCACATACAGGCATATGTTGGAACAAGTTTCCATAAATCATGCTTATCTTGCTCTCTAACATCTTACTAAAATACTGAAACTTAAGAACAGACAGCAATGCTATTGTGTCAGCTAAATATTCTGTGTGCCTGTGAAAGGACATTTTTGTATACAGAGATTGTTGTTTGTAAAATGTTTTTACAAACAGCAACGCCAGTCCTCACACAGAAATTCAGGTGTATGGCAGTGTCTGGTTTTATGATAAATTTTGATGTCTAAAATTATGGACATTATTCTTGCTATCCTAATCAGATTCTAAAGAATTTAGCCTCTATATAACTAGATCATGATTTTATTCAATTAACAGTGATAACCTCCTAAATATTGGCATGCACCACAGGATTTGTAAGTCCTATTTCTAACCAGGGATGTCCTTTTCTCTCTGACACAAGATAGATGACAAACCAAACAATGGATAAAACAATCTCTTTAAGCCTGGTTAATCTGAAGAGGGTGCTAACATACGTATATTGCCCATTAACTTGCATTGAGTAGAATGAAACATGAATGTTACTTCAGGCAATTCAATTTCATATATGGTTTGAAAAAGGCTGGACGTTATGGAAGATTCATACCATATGACCTGATAAATATTATGGAAAACAGAAATCCTACACAATGAATGAATAATGAAAGCCATTTAGATGCAACAAATTTACTTCTTTGATGGAGAATAGATCCATAGAATTCAGTACGTATAATTTAACGTATATTGATTGGCAGCTTTGACTTAAAGAGTCAATGATTTATAATGACCATTTAAGAATTGCAAAGTTAAACTTAATAGTTTCATGAGGTACTGCATACATATACAGTACATTATTGTGTGTGAACTTTGACTAAAAACTACAGATAATAACATAATGTTGACGTTGATAGTACATTTGTAGATGGAGGTTTTAATGACTATTATGACATGACTTTGATGACAGACTTCATATTTTAGGGCATTTGTTGGAACATGTCTATATCACTATTCTGAAAGGACTAAGGTCAACAGTCAGTTTGTGAAAGCTTCTCACAGCCTCATGTTATGTCTTTCATCTTGGGGAGTTACACTAAGCAGCAGATACCCTGATATCTGTCAAATCAGACATTGCAGGTCTTAGTTGATGCAAGACCCTGGTGAAGGCTGTGAGTTTAATATTCAATACATAGAATCTAAATTGTCTAGGATAACTAAGGCCCCCATTAAGATTAAGAGTACCCCAATAATGTGCCCACAATGTGCCCCATTAGCAAGTTTCATACATACAATGCATGGTGGCAAGCATTGTTTAAGCAAAAGATGCAAAAATTTTAAGGGGAAAAATCATATATCTTGCAGCACCTGCACTCATGCAGTATTGCCCCCTCCTCACCTTTGGAACATCAAAGGTATACTTATCCTTGCTACCTAGCTAATAAAGAACACAAATAATGATTCAGATGTTGAGAGGGACACTGCCTAAGCTCATTTGAGGTTTAGTTATGAGCTATACAGCTGAAACTTCAAAGGAATGTCTAATTAGTTAGGAGAATTGTGTGGTATTCCTTTCTCACGTTCAGTAAACATGTGTTAATTGTTGTGTCAGGAGGGTATTAAAGAAGAAGGCAGTTTGTAAATTAAATAGGGATGGGAGCTGGACTCTTTGAATTGGGTCCTACTTTGGATTCTAAACATTCGTTAAGAGTATATAAAGATAGGTAGAATTCCCATGATTGCCATACCCATTGTAGATATCTTTTCACTGACAGCTGATCTCCAAACAGCACCATGTGTTAATCCAAGCCTATGACAGGTGGTCACGGTAACATATAATGGCACCTGGGAAAGTGGCTGCCCGTCAAACTTGAAAACCATTGCTGTGGACAGAGACGGTGCACATAAAACGAGGATGCAGTGCTCAACCATGCATGGCCGGTGGCAACTGATCCCTCACACCTACGGATCCTCAGGTCATGACATAGCAGACATGAAACAGATGGTAGAGCAGTTTATTTTTATCCTTCTGGTTAGACAAGCAGACTAACGTGAGACAATAAAGTGAAAAGGTACAATGGGCCAGCTTAGTTATAGATTTTGCCATAAGAGATAGAAAACCTTGACAGAACAGTACTTTTGAATAATACTAGATCACGATTCCAAAACACATATGTGTCTCACTACACAGTCTGACAAACTTAACCTTAAAAGTACGTTCAAGTTTTGGTACATATAGAGATCACAAAACAAAAAAAAAGAATGTTTAAGTTGTGTTAGCCTTAAAGGCTCAAGAACGGCCAAAGCTTTGTGAATACTTCTTCAAACCTAATGGCATTTCTTGCCTAGGTTAATCATAATATCAGACTGTCTTTAATTTGTTTAAGGGTATTTTAAATTCTTTGTCTTTACCAACCGGAAAGCTGAAAATGTTAATGATCCCAAGGGAGTTTAGCGAATTTAAGATAATGCAGTTTGGCCCGAATTCTGCATCAGGTACCTATAATGATAAGCAATATATTATAAATTAAAGAATTAATTTAGAGGAAATGATGAACACAAGCAATTCATGGAAGACACCATATTAAATCTTGAGGGGGTATTTCACAGTATTGAGCAAGCAGGGATATCAATTAAAATCTCAAAATGTGTAGTATCCTAGTTTATGTTTTTGTTAGCCATTAACAGAAAGGACTCAGAGAAGGCCTGATCCAAGTAAAAAGTGAGGTTTAATCCAACTTCTGTGCGATGTTCTAATTATTTCATTATGAAAGTTTCTACTCGCTGAGGTTCATGAACGTGTTGATAAAGGTCTACGTGACCCTTCTGGGACTTCATTTAAGAATGAAACAGACGTTTAAATATTTGAAACATTTCTGTTCTGTCCCTGCCTTGCCAAGCTGCAATATGGATATTATAGATGTTGCCTCTAGAGGCTTATTACAATTGTCCTAAGTTTGGGTCATGCATGGAAGGATTAAAACTGTTACCATCTACAGAACATTTGTACAAAAGTAATCTCCAGGGAAATAACCCACTCCACTGTGAAGAAATTAGCCCCATGATCAAGTGAGCTACGGACATACTTTATCATTTAGGTAAGGAATCTCTGCTGGAGGCAGAGCACTGCATTAGAGATTCCACTGCAATGGCACACATCACTCCAACTCCAATTTTCAGTAAAATCCTACCTGGAGATATTTAATCTGGTGGCATATTTTCTTCCAAGATTCTGATAATTTTTCAGCAATGTTTGAATTGGTAGAACATAAAATAGTCATATTTAAAATATACCTGCCTTTTGCAGCTTCTGATAGTAATGCTTATTAGAATAGGTCGTAAGACATAATGAGACAGAATGAAGTTGCTCCTCCCTTAATGACCGACCTGTTTAACGACCATGCGGGCTTACGACCAGCTCTCCGACCGTTTATAAATATACTAAAAATGTTATTAATGGTGCAAAGGTGACATTAAAACAATATCTAAAGATGGTTGATGCCATATATGGCAGTTAAATGAGGTTTGCCTATTTACTCTATGCTTCACAGGAGACACGGAGTAACCTTGAAAAGGTCTTGCTTGAGAAAGTGTACGCACGCTGTATGTGCAAGTTGATGTTGCCTCTTGCTGGCAGTTACTAAAACATAGTTAAAGTTCAGTGAAGCCTCCATGGTCATTTCACAGTTGACACAAACCCATTACCAGTACGGTATGTTTGAAATATTGGTAAGGGGCGGCTCCTCGCTTATCGACCAATTCGCTTAACGACCTAGTCGTAGGAATGGAACTCGTTCGTTAAGTGAGGAGCACCAGTATAGATCTAGGTGTGACAGGCAAAGTTAAAAGAGAATCCTTGTATAATATAAAGTGCTACATATGAAACTCAGTCAAGTGAATGTATGTAATTAAGCACTGTGAATACTGACTTCCTGTCCATGATGTTCCTATCCCTTGGCTTACCTCTGAAAAAGCAGTAATAAGAATCAGTGCCACATACAAAGAGGAATTTATACAGTACTGCAATAAATTAACAAAAAAAATAAACTAATGAGAACTATTGCCTACGTAATCCAAACAGGCTTAATCTAACTATCATTAAAATTGCCAGTTTATATTATGTATACATATACATACAATGTAAATGTGACTAGTGTCAGTTTCTTTATTAAATGTAATAAATGTTATTGTCCCTGACACGCCATCTAAACTGATATCTCTGAAAGATATTGATTCTACTTGGTGCTGTCTTGATTATTCATCAATTTACAAACCTGTATTGTTCAGCTTTTATTCTTCCATAAGTGGATTTTTTAATGATCACAAATGAAAAATATTTTGAAAACATATGCTAATTATAACCTATTTTTACTCCATTCCAATGGCAAATACTGGATGGAAAAAAAAAAAAAAAGTTGTATTTAAAAAGAGTTGTAAAGAGCTGTATTTTAAAAAGAGAAACACAAATCTCTGAATACTTCATACTTCAGTTCAAACTCTGTCTTTTCCAGTATATGTGTGTAACTTAACAGGCATTAGATAAATTGCTATATTATGGGATGCTGGGGACAATGATATGAACAAAGGTGCATTAACCCTTTTTTTACACTGATTGTAACTATGTTAAAAATCAGGAGACAGTGGAAGATATACTGTTGTTTGTCTTCTAATTTTAAAAACACAATTATCTTTACTATCCATCCATCCATCCATCCATCCATCCATCGATTATATATACCTCTAATCCGTCAGGGTCGCGGGGAAGCTGGAGCCTATCTTTACTACGAATGAAACTAATTCTCACTTTCAGATTTCAAATGTTGGAATTTTTTGCGTGTTTCAAAGGGGATTCATTAGTTTAATTCTTCAGACTCTTTTTCATCCCAGGACATTTCAGTTACGATTAACACAGACTGCAAGCAGTTTAATATTCTGATGAAATGCTTGCTTAAAATCTCTGCCATTTAAAGCAATGAATGTCTAAATATCCCTGTTTGCCACATATTATATTCAATTCAATTCAATTTTATTTATATAGCGCTTTTAACACGGAGCGCGGTCACAAAGCGCTTTACATAGTCC
>JAACJT020002953.1:0-10836 GCA_009936485.2 Gymnarchus niloticus | reverse complement strand
TGTGTGTGTGTGTGTGTGTGTGTGTGTGTGTGTGTGTGTGTGTGTGTGTGTGTGTGTGTGTGTGTGTGTGTGGCGTGTCGAACCTCACTATTCAGGCCGGCATGTCTCAGCTGCTGTAAGCGAGAAAGGCTGGCTGGTGTCCCATGGGCTGAAGACAGAACATTAAACCTGAGTGTCACTTGTTTATTAAAGCGGCTGAAGAGAAAATGCCATATAAGAGCAATCTCTTCTAGGGCTGCCTAAGAGCAGTCTAGGCAGCCTTATTTGTGGAGATTCACCACCCTGTAGATTTTCCACGTCTGGTTTAATTCTACTACACTGGCACATTGTCAGTGTTAATTACTCTAGTTAGTGCAATTATGTAATTAGCAGCTTGGGTGGAATCGGCTGAATAAGAGCACAACAAAAGACACAATGTGCTTTACTGAAGAGCTGAGTGGCTCACAGACAGTCTTTTGAAGCAGGCATTCATTACCTCACGTAAACGTTACGTAAATGTTACGTGAACGTTCTGTAATGGGCACCGCCCCGCGACACTGCCATCACGTGCCTTTGTTTCTCCACCTCATCGTGCCGGTTCAGAGCCGCTGGCTGACAACTAGTGAATGGCGTTTGGCGGGCCTCACGTAAACAGCTTTAGTGCTCTAAGCTTTTGTGTGAGAGGAGTCGGCACCCACAAATCAGAAAACCAGACGAGTCTGCTATGTTGCTCGGGGAACTGTGGACAGTGTCCACCCGGCTTCCTGTGACTCTACGCAGGCAGACATGATGCCCACCCCCCACCTCTGCACAACTACAGTCTCTCCATCTCAATCTACCTCACTTTGCCTTTCTTCTCTATTGCCTCCCACCAACACAGAGGAGTGCTACCCTCTTTATATCTGGCAATGGATTCAATTTCTCCACTCTTTTGTAATGTATCTAAATGCCAGGGTCATTAATGAATGTCTGGTTCTTGAGGGTCTCCTTGTTGTTATTCTGATGTATTTCACAGTCTGCAGAAGGTCTGACTCAGGTCTAGCCTGTCCTGTGTTAAGTGTTTATTTTAACATGGTGCCATTGTTGGCGTTTAACTCAATAACAAGGGAGGCTAAATCCTTAAACAGTTTGCCTTGAGACAGTGTGAGATCATCTAGCTATGGCTTGTTTGGAGGTGCTATATGTATTGGCATCTGTGTTGTATATATTTTTTGCAACCCCCCCCATGCATTAACACATTCCCCACAACACACTAAGACACATACGTTGTGCCAGCTTGCTGTGTCTTCCTGAGATTTCTTTGAGAGCTACATTATACCAGAAAGCCTGCAGGTTTCATCTGCTGAGAAGCCTGGACTACGGTGCCTCACAGGACCAGAACCCCTTTGAGAATGATGCAGACTAAGCAGCCATGAAGTTGCAGGGGTTTTCACGGTGCCGCTAATCATGAATGGAAGGGGAGCTAATGCGTGTAATCAAAAAAACCTAGAATGAGCAGGTTTAAAGCTGGTAACAGAAGGCTTTTAGTGAAGCCTGTATCAGGGCAGGCCCTGGTGGCCTGTGTGGAGTGTGGGCACAACGGCTACGTGCCAAAACAGAGGTTTGGGATAATGGGGGTACGTGCAGATGGAGAGACACATGCAGGTAGATGAAACCCAAGCTGTGAAGCTATCTCTGGGGATATCCATCTCTTCTCACCTCAGTGAAGTGAGACAGGCTTGTCTGGGCCTGTCAGACTGGCTCGCAGGTACTAGAGTTGTCCTCCGTGACCCTTCATTGCACTGTGTGAGAGACTGGCCTCACGCCACTCGTCTCAGCCACCCATCCACGCGCTCGTTTGCCGCTAAAGACGCTTTGCCCACAGGTTTCTCCAGAATGCTGCCTTTGAAAGCCTGCAGCTGCTCTTTGGACTCTTGTTGCCTGAAAAACCATTTGCTACTTATGTGTGGGATGTACCGCCAGGCCTTGTTTTTCAGCCATCCACAAAGCATTGCTTGTTGCCCTTGTTGCATTCTGGGGATTTTTAGGATGCCATTTACAGATATTTGTGTTCCATGTTTGTCCTCTCAGAAGTCCATTATCTGGTCAGTGCTAATGACATCGGATGGCATGTTTGTTCTTCTTGAACCCCCACACACACACACACACACACACACACACACACACACACACACACACACACACACACCTCAGCACTGCCCCCTACTGGCTCTCATTAGATTTACATGACCTGGCACTGCAGTGAGGTTGTGGCTCTCATTCCCCATAGTAAATGCTCAAAACCTTATGTGCGCTGCTGAGTCTTTGGCCTCAGAAATTGATCCTAAAGCTGCATCTCATAAGAAAAATATGTGATTCTTATCTGTGAAAGTATGCATGAAATACCTGAGTTGAGTATCCAAGTTTTGAGATTGTCTTCTTCCATGCGTCTCCCCATAATGACCTGTCCAGTACAGGTTCGCCTGGTGCCTATCCCAGGCCACCCAGGGCACAAGGCTGGGTGCACCTTGGAGTGGATGGAATGACAGTCTAAAGGTCAACAATTCTTTTCTTTCTTTTTCTGCAGAATGTACAAGTATTTGAGAATTTACCTTTTAATGCAGGCAATAACTGTATGGCTATATGATATAAACAAAGGCACTTAAAACTCCTTCAGTTATGTCATTATAAACTTAGTAGTATGAATGGTGCACATTATCACAGGTGATACGTTTAGGACCCATGTGTTTCAACGTAAACATCAACCTGACCCAGTTCAGTGCAGCTAATAAATCATGCTGAGGCCTGCATGTGTGTTGTGACCCAAATTCCCTTTGAAGAGCCGCAGGCAGAGCGGTCATCTGAAAAGAGGGCATCATGCATGCCTACGACTCATCAGTTATTACCCCCCCCCCCGCGTGCTGCTCCGACAGGCATGAAATGAGAAGCTGACCAACCATATGAAGTGCGTTTGATTAACCGGCGAGAAACAGCTGGCATTTTGGCACTCGGTGAAGCCGTCATCATTCCTTTGCTTGTTTGAACCCATTCCCCCCTGGGACTTGAGCCCACATCTCCGTGCCTGCCTCCCTGACCATGCCGTGACTGGTGTCCAGGGATCACTGATGGCAGTATGTTTGTGTCGTGCAGATCTTACTTCACAAATGCACTCTTGTCCAACTCATATGATGAACTTAACTCTTGCCATGGTTCAGCACTTTTTAAAACTGTGCCTTGTATGAGTTTGGAGGATAAACATCCAGCTCTACAGAGCTACAGCTGAGGCCATTATTGGGTGGTCTCAGACAACTCGGGTTGTGGGGGAAGACCACCACATGTGGGGCAAACGTACTGAGTCTCTCTCACTCACTCACTCACTCGCACATACGCACACACCTCGTGGATGATCGGAACTCGCTGAGACACCTGTGCCGTGACGCATAACATCACAGCACTCCGCATTCGGAGTCCTGTAGCAGGAGAAGCCGGGAAATGTTCCAGCACCTGTGCTGCTGTTCTGTGTTGAGTCGCATTGCGAGGCTAATGGACGTGCGTTCGGGATTCCAAGCCTGTTTGAACAGGCACTGTCTGCTTGGCCAACAGGAGAGTGTAGCTCTTTGTCCTCATACATTAATAACTGAGTTTTTCCAAATATCTTCTTAATTCCTTGTATTCAGAGTTTTCTCAGTGGGGTTCCTGTGCAACAAACAACACGTTTCCTGAATTCTTGCCATAACTGATTTATCCCAAAGCAGAGCACACCAGGCCTTTTATCACTGAGATGGTCTGATGACTGTGTTGTTGGCTGTGTTATGTACTGTGTGTGTGCCTGTCTGTGCATGTTAACAGTGGAATCCCCTCAGTCCTCCTCATGTGTACCAGTGACCCACATGCTCCACTGGGGGGAGGGGTATTGGGCCTGATTAAACAGGTTTATGTTTATGTGGGACAAGGGAAGCCTTCGCTAAAGGCCTACAGAGCACCCAGCAACTCCATTTTTGTTACCTCCTGCATGCATGGTTACATTGTGCCTACATGTGGACAGTCCCCTCTACTTGACGTATGTATTGTTGATACAAGGATTTAAATTTATTTATAGCACATAAAAAGCTCTGATTTGGTATGTGTTTACTGAACTTGGATCGATGGATAAGAAGATCCTGTTGCTTCTTGAGAGGACCTATGGTCAAAGTAAGACAAAAGAATGATTGATTTAGAATGCAAATCTATTTTTTTCCCCTGACCTGATCAGCTAATCATGCTCCCTGTGGAGTGCTGTGGTTTCACACCTTATTTAAAATGCTTCTCAAAGCATCGTCATTTAATTCAAGGCTGTGCATGGGAGTCTCAAGGCCAAGTCTCAATATGCCTAGCTTGGAGACCCCCCACCTTCAAATTGAGTGACACAAGCTCCTGCAGATACCATCAGCTTTAGAACAAACAGTGAAGGTGACCGTATCCAGAACCAGCTGCTGCGGTCACATGTTGATACTGTCAAGTTCCTGAGATCTGAAAGGCACTCTGGGCTAAAAACGGGCCCAGACTGTGGGTTTAGACTGGGAGAAGTTTGCTCCACCATCCCAGTAGTGTTTCAGTCAATGAGGCCCTGTCATTGGCTGGATGAATTCCTTCTGTAATCGTCGTGTCAGTTAGTCAGCTGTGCTCAAGGCTCTGCCAGCTGCGGAGAAACCGCGGTCGGTGGTGCGTTACTCCTGGAATGATCTTGTTTTTTATTGGCCGACATGCTACACACAAACTATTAAGTGGCATCAGGTCTAAGGCCTTTCACAGGAATGCTGCATTCAAAATAATCCAATCGTCATCATCATCACTACCAGAAGCTTGTGGTCTAGTTCTTGTTGTCTTTGCAGGTCTCGTCTAAGTGCTCTGCAGCATTTGTGTCTGTTGGCTCCAGTTTTGTCTCCCTCATGACATCACGAGTCTCACGAATGTGCCCTGTTGCCATGGTGAAGCCGCCTCCATGCCAAATTGTTGGATGTGTTCAGGTCCCTGAAAGTTAGGAGAGAGCTGGTTATTAACATCAATGGTTCTGCAGCGTGGACCATGCAGGAGGAGGGTACGGCAGGTAAAGCCAATTTCAAAAGGTGATTAAAAGTTGCGTGTTCATGTTTTAGTAGGAGGAGCAACAAGTGCCTAGAATCACATGATTCTACAGGTGAGCGTTGTGTCACCGTGTGACGCTGCCAAGTTTGTAGCCTGGTGTTGAGACCTGGCTTGTCTCTGCCGTACTGACCAATTATCACCAAAGCTTTATACTGCTGTTGGGGTGCAGGCTTTCAGGTGCTGGGCTCTGAATTACGGTCCATGGCTGGTGGATCTTGTGCCTGAGAGCTTTTCTAAGATTATCCACCGTGATGCTCTCTGAGACTGCACCCCTTTATAATATAGCCTGAGCTGCTCAACACGTCTTGGGACCAGAGTGTCTCCTTGGTAACTAAATGTGTAATTTATTATCATGATACCTGATTACCCTCTCAGTAGCAGCGTGTGCAGTGCATTGTGTTTATTAATGATTATGTTACCATCAAGTGTCACGGAGATTGATGCGCATCATTTACCGAATTTCAACCTAATATTTCGTGTCAGAGAGCACAGGGTACAATAGATATGTTATGATTATGAATTTTTAAAGCATTTACAAATGCAGCACTCCCTTCATTGTGTGTTCATATCTTTCCTAAACACACGTGTACACATCTGAACATACCCCCCACATGTGGCTACGGGCACTCCTTTGGCACTCCTTTCGCCTTTGACGGATTGTTCCCGTCTCGCTCACGCTATCAGGTAGCCGCGTTTGGCCATAATGAATGAATAAACTTTCATACGCCTTTTTTTTTTTAATTATTATTTCGGTCGTTACAGACAAACAGCAGGGCCCGGTTCTCCACAGTGATTCGTGTGTGTGTGTGTGTGTGTGTGTGTGTGTGTGTGTGTGTGTGTGTGTGTGTGTGTCCCGTGGCGCAGCGTCACGGCAACATGTATGGGGTCATGAGAGTTGGTGTTCACACCGAAGCGTGACTCACCTGTTTATGGGTTTTCGGGTGTGGAGAACCTGAGCCTTATGTGCGAGGGAGTGCTGCAGGCAGGACAGGCCCATGCAGAGGACCGGAGTTTTCTAGCGTGCCTTTTTCTCCTCTGTAACAAATAAACTCCACCCACTCCTCGTTCCCTCCGCCCCCTCTTGTTTCGACAGATGCCAAGGAGAGGTCGGCCAAGAGGTTCTCCGCCGACAGGGTCTCCAATTACACCTCGCTGCTCCTCAGTCCGGAGGACAACACGGTGTACGTGGGAGCCAGGGAGGCCCTCTTTGCCCTCAGCCTCTCGGACATCAGCCAAGCCAGGCTGCAGAGGAATGTGAGTGTGTCTGGCTGCAAAGAAACACGGCAGCTTATAGGCTGACCAGCGCTGTCCACCGGGCATCATTACCTTTAATAAAACTGCCACACACGTGTAGTGCTGATACACAAGCACATTTTACGTGTGTAGCACTGGCCCACATACAGGTTGCGTGTGTCGCACTGACACACATACTCCTCTACTAATGTGCAAGATACATGTCTGTTTGGGGTGCTCTGGAGAAGAAATAAAATAATCTGCTTTGTTAGAAACATGCCTCCTTTGGAGGACTGACTGCACACCGGTGCAGTGGGTTAGACAGAAAGGGGGCGCCATTGTGCCTCTTGCTCACCTGCTGTGTCACCTGCTCTTCTGTTCTGTCTTCTCCAGCTGACCTGGAGCACGCGAGAGACGAAGAGGGACGAGTGCAGCTTCAAAGGGAAGGACCGTGAGGTGGGACACGGTCCGGCAAACCTATGAAAACATGCTTGCTTTCTCACAGCCTGGAGACGGACGTGGGGGGTCAGATGCTGGCGGAGTGTTTAGCCCTTTTTTCATACAAGCGGTAGCTGTAGCAGAGCTCTGAAAAATGCCTCATGCCCTGTGGTGCCTGGCATGGGCTCTAGGTTCCCCCTGACCATGTCCTGGATTTGCAGTTGGTAGTTGGACGATGGCTGTGTATAAATAGACTAATCTATAGACTGACTGACCGATTTAGCACAATCAGATTCCTTTGGAACCCTCTGGCCTCAACACAACCGTAGAGGACCTGCTCGTACCCCTGAGCATGGATTCTCTGATGAAGATGGAACCGCATTTGACGGAGATGAAGAGCATTAAAAGCCTGAGGGGGCATGTTTAGAGACCGTGGGTCACATGAGTGTGTTGGTTAACATGTGAATCAGGACCTAGCCAAACAACTCACAATTTACCCTATGCAGTACTAGGCTTTGTTATATTTAGGAACATGTTTACAGCCTGCAGGCCATATATTTGTTGTGTTTTTTGTTGCAGACCGATTGCTTCAACTATATAAAGATCTTGTTGCGACTGAACAGCACGCATCTCTATGTGTGTGGGACCCACGCCTTCAGTCCTATCTGCTCCTACATAGTAAGTGAACTCTGGGCTCTGCCTCACCGCTGCCTCCTGGTGGCCGGTGTTGCCTTCACGTGCTACTTACTGCTGCTGACTCTGTTTTTCAGTGAAGCTGTGACTTAGGAAGGCCCTATTAAGGCACTGCATATGAAATGTTATCTAAAGCATTAGTGTCAATCAAAACTGGGTTTCTCCCCTTTGTTTGGATTGCCCCAACATCTTTGAGGAATGTTTCGAGCACCTAGTTCAATCTATGCCAGGAAGAATTAAGGCAGTTCTGGCCAAAGGGGGTCCAACCCAGTACTAGCAAGGTGTACCTAATGTAGTGGCCGGTGACTGAGTATGTGTATATATACACAGACATGCATATATACTACATACTTTATCGATTCCAGAGGAATATTCAGGTGTTCAGTTTTGGAGGAATTATGGGATTATGGATCTGCCTTGACCAAAGGTGAAAGGTTAAAGGGTAACCTGCATGTTTTCTGACTTCACGCTCTGTATTGCATTAAGTGGCCAAAGGGAGGAGTCAGCAGTGAAATAGCTGGCTGACGTTTATGTTGAGCTCTCTGCCAACATGTGGTCAGCAGGGTCAGCCAGAGCTGGATGCAGATGGGCGTCGCCCTGCATTCCTGCTCTGAGTTGACAAGGCCCAGCTTGGCCACACCAAAGGCAGAATGTGGTTCGCCTCAGTTTCTGCTTCAGGGTTACAGCTGCCCTTCCTGACACAGTCATCATTGGTGTGTGTGTGTGTGTGTGTGTGTGTGTGTGTGCCTACAGAACACCTCCGATTTCTCCTTGGTGAGGGACGAGGCGGGGGAAATTGTGACAGAGGATGGCCGAAGTCGCTGTCCCTTCAATCCGGAGTACAAATCCACTGCCATTATAATTGGTAGGTATCACCTGTCCTGATAGAGCTCTCCCAGTGTTGGGCGATGGAGGGGATCCTCAACACATAAAACCCAACACATGCTATTCAGATGATGTGTGTGTGTGTGTGTGTGTGTGTGTGTGTGTGGGAGACCGTAAGTGAATCTAAGAACGCCTCCTCGGAAGATGTTTCAGTCCACGGTGACTGTGCCTGAATGAGGCATGGGGTGGACAGATAAACAGCGTTCTGATCTGTGCATAATAACCTTGTTCCCTCTTGCATTTCCAGATGGAGAGCTGTATGCCGGCACAGTCAGCAACTTCCAGGGAAACGAGCCCACCATCTACAAGAGCCTCGGCCATGGGACAGCCTTAAAAACTGAGAACTCGCTGAATTGGCTGCAAGGTAAAAGCCAGGCCCTTTACTGCAGGGGTCCGCCCTCTTGTTCCCTCCGCCCAAGTGAGATAAGGAGCAGAACACACGTGATTAGAAAACCGTTTGTGATGGATGGAAAAGGCTGGACCTATCTTCTGCAGAATGTGGACATGAGAGAGGCTCCCAGGGTGCATTATGGGAGAGCATGGTGCACTTCTCCAGAAGCAGAGACCTTTCTCCTTAGATTTTGGTTCATTATAACCCTGAGACACATCTGAATCCAGCTGTTAAAGGCACCGTTTTCTTTGCCTGCCCTACCAGTGTCTAGCGTGGTGCCGTAGGTGGAAATCTGCCTCATTGCCGCAATGTGCCTCATTAGGCACGAGAGATTTCCAGAATAATGAGTGACGGTCTGCTGCAAGTGGGGCTATTGTGTATCTACACCTGTGTATCTCCTTGTGTAACTGTGTCTATGATTGGGCCCTGCCTGTGTGTCTGCACCGGTGATTGGGCCCTGCCTTTGTGTCTGCACCTGTGATTGGGCTCTCCTTGTGTGTCTGCATCTGTGATTGGGCCCTGCCTTTGTGTCTGCGCCTGTGATTGGGCTTTCCTTGTGTGTCTGCACCTGTGATTGGGCCCTGCCTTTGTGTCTGCGCCTGTGATTGGACCCTGCCTGTGAATCAGCATCTCTGATTGGATCCCACTCATCTTTTGACCCATTAGACCCAGCCTTTGTGGGATCCGCCTACATCCAAGAGGGCGGAGACCCAGCTGGGGATAAGATTTACTTCTTCTTCAGTGAGGCTGGGAAGGAGTTCGATTTCTTTGACAGCACTATTGTGTCACGTATTGCACGTGTCTGTAAGGTGAGGGCCGCCTGTCTTGCTCCACACCCACCACACCCCCCCAGTCAGGTGTTCAACTAGTATGGTGTTAGCAGCTACGATAATTATTACATTGTGGGAACATCTGCACCACCCCCCACCCCCCCCAGCTAAAAGGCTACACTTTGAACAGTCTTTCCAAGAGCCATGTCAAACAGGCTCCCCCCACTCTGCCATGAAACTTAATGAACTAGTGTACATTAAAGGGAAGGAGGATTCTTTTTGGGCAGTGTAATATTGAAGTAACATTAACCAGTCCAGTGAGTGGGTCTTCAAGGTATTGAGTGGGTAATAGCAGGTCAAAGCCCCCCCCCGAGGCTTCATGCGTAACTGAGGGATTGTTGGGCACATACGCAAATAGATGTTCTTGTGGATGTGGAGGACTTTGGAGGTGGTGAGCTCTCAGTCTGTGGATGTTCAGAAAACGTGGTGTCTTCTGTTAATGTCTTGATTGACACTGCTAACACCAGAACTAGCATGACTCACTAAAAAGTGAGCACGGTAATGTTCCTCATCCTGCTCAATTTCATTGGTATCTATATATGACTTTTTTATGAATATATTAACCCAAATGCAAATTAAACTATTGCACAGTTGTACATTGCCTTTAACCATGAATCAGATTCATATTATTGGATGATTTTCTGCTTATTTTTTTAAGAATGGTTCCTGTGGGATTCAGAGTATGTAGTCAAATAACCCAGTTTTGTGATGTACGGTAAATCCTGTTCTTTTAATCTGCCTCAATCCCACAATAATATTTTTTCTGAATATGCCCTTGTTTAATCATCTCACCACGCTGCTCAGAAACACTGGCCTGACGGCTGTCCCAGCGACTGTACGCTCACACAAACCTTGATGCTTATTCTGTTGAATACAACAAGGAACATTTTTAAACAGAAGTATGAAATGCATTCTATTGTTGATTAAAAATATTTATCTTTGTCCCCTCGGGAGAGAGAGAAATGTTTTTTTAATACATATTTCAAACATCGTAAAATTTTATTGACATGCCAGAATACTGTAGAACATGACAGCAGTTACCAAGTTTACACAGGACTCATTTGCTAGATAGCTGCAGGGCATTCTGGTTTTTCTCCTGCTGCACTTTTTAATTCCTTGATTGAAGTCATTTGTCAGTCCACGTAGCTCGTCCCTCTTTCTGAGTCATGTGACACCCCCCCCCCCCCCCCCCCCCCCCCCCCCCCCCCCCCCCCCACCCCCCCACCCCCACCACACTCCACCCCGCGGAAGACACACACGGCGTTACGACTTTCGCTCGCAGGC
>JAACJT020002951.1:0-10839 GCA_009936485.2 Gymnarchus niloticus | reverse complement strand
GGACTGTGGGCCCGGGACTATGTAAAGCGCTTTGTGACCGCGCTCCGTGTTAAAAGCGCTATATAAATAAAATTAAAATTGAATTGAATTGAATTATTCATAGCCAGTCATATCCACCAAAAAAGGCTTGTAGTTGAGATTGCTCCTAAACTGCACTGTGAATAATTACTCAGTGTGCTCAATGAAGTCATTAGAAGTACAACTGTTTATGTGTTATTAGTTAGATCATGTTTATCTATAATTGTTACTTACATAAAGATCAGACCACATTTTATTGGTAATCCAGAAATCCAGGCAATTGCAAAGAGTTACTTTTCCTTGCTACTTACGCCACTCTCTCACAGGGCGTTGGGCAGCCAGGGCAGCTCTCACAAAAAGGCCGCGTGTAGCCTGCCATGCAGTTGCAGATGTTGCATACACACTTTCCTCGCCCACTGCACACGTTGCTTCCCGTTCGGCAGCCATCATCTGACTGCCTGCAGTCACACGCGTCGCCCTCGAAACCCGGGTTACAGACACACTTCCCGCAGGCGCACCGTCCTTGTCCTGATGGGAAGAGGGGTGCGAGTAAAGGAGGAGGTAGAGTACGAGAAATGACAAACATAACCAATAAACAATAGAACTTAAAATATAATTAACTTTGTCTTAGAGAAATGAAGACGAATAAATGACGAGGCGCTCAGGGAAACAGAAGACTTACAGCAGCGAGCCTGCCCTGTGACCGCCCAGTGATTGCTAAACAGGAACTCAGCCCAGAGTGGGCCAGTTAGCCTATGCTGACAAAACTCTACACAACAATCGTGGGCCGTTACCTCCGCACAGCCGGTTGCGGTGCATCGGGCAGCTCCTGTCATCGCACTCGCAGAACCTGCCGTAGATACTGCGTCCATCCTCGCTGGAGAAGCAGTGGCACACGCCACAGATGCACTCGCCTAATCCGGAGCACAGGGAGCCATTGTTGGGCACGCAGGCCTGCCGCAGCTCAGCCTCGTTCTTCTCCCCAACTCTGCACTCACATTTCTGCCCCACGAAGCCATGGTTGCAGCTTTGAGGAGGACAGGAAAAGCGAGGAACATGGGTGACAGCAATGGCGTCAGTTATACTGTACATGGCTAAAAAGCAAGGAAGCGTGGCTTCTTCAGTTTGAAAATCAGTTCTTCAGATCGAGTGGGCTGTTTTTGGATATAACCCTCCTCTGTGGTGGTCAACTCCAGACCGCAGACTCACCTGCATGTCCCACAGGTGACTTGACCTTGCGAATTACAGTGTGGGTTCTTGATGTTTTTCAGGTCGTCGCATTCACACTCACATCTGGTCCTCAGAACGACCTTGAGCTTCTCCCTGAAGCCTAGAGGGCCGATCTGAAAGGTCTGCTCCTTCATGCACTCCTGGGCTGTGACGGTCACAGTGAACTGGACCTGCATGCAGGGCATTTCTTACGCCATGGCTAACATTGGCAAACATTGTTTTAAGAGTAGGAGCTGACTGTCCAGGCTGCTGTTAAAGTTCACGCTTGGTATGTTGTATGCTCTCACGACACTTCGGACCAACCTCTTGACCGATCCCCACGTTGTCACAGATCCCTCTACTGCTGGAACTGTCCCCATTGTGACAGTTCGATGTGTATGTGACTGCCACGTGTTCGGGAAGGTCATCGTGGGTCACAATCACATTGGAAGAGAGGTTCTGTAAATATGCAATCAGGCCTTAGCACCAGTGAAGGTTGGATATAAACAACATGGCATGTTTAATAATGCCCCGTTGGGGGGGGCTGTGTCTATTTACAATGGCAGGGTAGGAAGGCTGGGAGCAGACCATCACAGGGCACCTACTTAAGCTGAGAACAATTGAGGGACACTCGTGCTCAGACCAAAGCCAAAATGAGCCCTGCATGAACATGCAGTCTCCACATGCGGGCTTTGAACTTCAGTTCTGCTTTTCATAACATCTTGACTGCTTTCAAAATCAGTTTTTGTTTCTGGACTTCTTCATATTAAAGGTGTGGCGTTTATCTTAAAAACAATGCAATATTTAATCTGTATTTTAAATATAGAGGAGAGGGTAGCGTTATGGCTCCAGAAACAAAGCTGTTCCATGGGCACCAGATAAATGGTTGGCCCTGCACTCTGACTCCAAGCTTGCTCTCACGTGTGTGTGTGTGTCCACATCGGGAGCAGGACAGAATATGCAAAAAACATACTCCAATGTACTGTGTGAAATGGTATAGATGGCAAATAAAGATTTCATTATCATCATCATAGCAGCACTGCAGCTCAGTCAGCAATAGCATGACCAGATTTTCAAGGTGTCAGACCAAAACATAAATGCACATGCGCGGGTGGTTTTTGATGTCTGAACTTCCTCCATGCACAACAGAAAAAATGCTTTTGCAATGAGTGCATAAAGCTTTAGTTACATCATTAGGTATTGGTTTGAGAAATGGGAATGCTTGCTGTAGCGCCAGATAAATTCACTTCTTTGGAGTTGTCACTTTTTGAGACTCTCAGCATTAGTTAGCATCCTCGTCTCCTTCATATCTTTTTTCCTGGCAGATGGAAAAGCTCTAAGGCCCCGTCTACACTGTCTAGGAGTATAAATGACCAATTGTGGTTGACAGTTGTGATTGACAGCTGTAGGAAGTGATAGTGTTGTTTTTCTTTTGTGTGATTGGTGGTTTCATATGTGTGTCCGCTGAGCTGAATATGAAAACTTTTCTTAGATGGGCAGCCTGTTAAAACTGGGACAAATCATTATATTTCTCGGGACACCGGGATGGGACAGAGAATGAAACTGGAACTGTCCTGGTTAAACCAGGATGCCTGGTCACCCAAGTTAGCAGCCCTGTGGTTCAGTTAGCAACACATGTGGCTCAGTAAGCAGCCCTGTGGTTCAGTTAGCAACACATGTGGCTCAGTAAGCAGCCCTGAGGATCTTTTAGCAGCGTTGAGCTTAGGTGGGCAGCCTTGTGGTAGCTAGCAGCCCTGCGGCTCACTTAGCAGGTATACAGTTCAGTTAGCAGCCTGCGGCTCATTGCAGTTAGCACCCATGTGGCTCGCTTTGCAGGTGTTTGGCTCAGTTAGCAGCCTGCAGGTCATTGCATTTAGCGGCCTTGCAGCACATTTAGGAGGTATATGGCTCAAATAGCAGCCTAAGACTCATTGCAGTTAGCAGTGCTGTAAGTCACTTAGCAGGTATACGGCTCAGTTAGCAGCCTGCAGCTCATTGCAGTTAGCAGCTGTGCAGCTCACTATGCAGGCAAATGAGTTACTCAGCAGCATTACTGTGGCTGCTCACCTGTGTGGCAATGGGTTTGACTTTCACCCGGTTTGTGTATCCGTGCAGTTAGCATGCTCTGTCCATGTTTTCTTTTGCAGTTTGACTGGTATTTCTATGTGTGAGTGTAAACATGTGCCCAGTGATGGACTAACATCCTATCCAAGAAGCCCCCTGTAGTAGACAAACCGCATGAAGACAAAAATGGATCTGGAAAAGAATACTGTTTTACCCTGTATGCATTCTTGATCAGGCTGATCACGTTGCTCGAATCTGACGTGAGCACACCGACTTCCGATTTGGGAATTATTTCTTTCAGTTTCTGTGTTAAGGAAAAAATATGTTTCAAAATAAAAATTCTTTCCAGCTATGTTTCAATATGCTGATCATTTGATTTTGCCACAACCGGAGATGGATCCTCCATAATAAAATGTGTTTACTGTCTTTTCCACAGTAAACTTTCCCACTGCTTATTTCTCCACTATATCATTTTCTTTAAGCTGTCCACCAATGTGGCTGTGAGGGGATAGCACTTCACTACACCATTCACTTTATCTTCTATTCCTCTCCAGCAGAAGTGTGTTAACAAAGTGCACATTACCCAACCCAGTCCAGCTCTGCCAACATCTAATTCATAAAAGACACAGATATTAGAGAATATGTGTGACATATGTATCCTTGTCTTTGTTAAAATAATAAGAAAAGAGTCTTGCCCTGTACACAGGCTCGATATTTTCGGTGACAGCAAAGATGGGCTGGATGTTGTTCTCTGCGAGCTTCTGTGTGATCTGGCCCACGGAGGGGTAATCCTGGGGACAAGGTCAGACAGACACCTTCAACACGGTGAGGGTCATTCCGCATGTAAATGGCTTGGATGGGATGCAGCCTGAATAGCTTGGTGCTTTTTTTGCAGATAGCCATGTACAGCATGATCAAAGCCACTCCCCCCCAATAACTGTGTAGTCTTGCAGGCCACGACATGGCTCCAACAGGATTACCCTGTTCCTCTGCTGTGCTCACCATCTCTCTGCTTTTTGAGTAAAGGTTGTCTTCCAGGTGGCAGTAGCCATCGTTGGGCTCCAGGATGGCAGCCAATTTGCCATCTCCTGCCATGTGAAATCCCGCATCGGTGGTGAACACCAGGAGCCGAGTACTGTTGCCCCAGCCAATCTTGTCCTGTCGATTACAGGAAGCGTTACCAGTCTTGCATAGTGCCACTGTGCTGACTGAAGGCATCAAACCATCAAATACGACACAAAATGGATTCTCCTTGTGATCTGAGACTGACATTTACGCAGACTGCCTGTATCACATCACTTCAGCAAAAATCAGATTCAAAGCTTTGCTGGGGGAAATAAATAAGGAAAAGCAGTTCCGGACATTATGGTGGTATTTCCTATTGAGGGAGGGACCATAACACAGCAAAGGGGATAACATGCAGGATGCAAATTCTTCCCTTATGAATTTCACGGCTGGAGAATGAAATAGCATGTGTATTCTGTGGAACATCAATGTATGGATGGGAAAGCAATGTCGCAAACTCTGACATAAACTCCATTTTGAAATAACACAATAATAATCATTTGCAATCCTAGAATGGGATGAACAGCCCACCCCACAAACTGCTGCCTGCATGATGGCGTCCAGCCCTCCCTCGGGGGTGTCCAGGTTCCCTGAAATGGCTTGAGCTGACACCCTTTCGTTAAAGAGCCTCTCATCATCCGTCAAGCTCAGGACGTGTTTGAAGCCGAATGCAGGCTGGCAGGAAGTTTCGGTTTCAGGACAGGGTTTCTGCAGCCTCTTGGGGTTGGTGCTTGTGAATGGAAGGACAACTTTGTCCACGAACGAGCCAAACCCTGCAGCAAACAGAGACGAGTGTCACATTGGGACTGTCATATCTCAGCTTTCCACCCTCTGCAATCTTCTTTGTGCTTTGCGGGAGATACACGGGTTGAATGGCTGGTGGTAGAAGTTCATGTAGCAAACGTAAATGGTTCCTTCGTCTATCCACAATTCCTGGGAAGCGGCTTACCTATACGTGCTTGATTGGTAATAGCACGTAAAGCCTTCAGGAGCTCCTTGCCCAGGTTCTTAACATTCTGCAGGTCATCGTTCATGGAGTAAGAGAGATCCATGAGGTAGTATAGGTCCACAGGGTAGCCCTCTGCCCGTTTGAACCTGAAGGTGAAATTCAAAGGTTGACCTGCAGAAACAAAAATAAGACATTAAAAAACATATTGAAATCCTATTGAAAGTTTTTTTCTTACCATTTTTACATTTAATCAGTCAGTCCTATCCTCAATAGTGATATCATTTTTATTGGCAGAAGTATAAAATAATACAGATATTGAAATGATTATTTTAATGTTGCTCTGTTGCTCAAGTATGGTTAGACACACACGCATACACTCACTCACACGTCTGTATTTCTAACCTTGTAGGGACCTTCCATTCATTTCTTTTGGCCTAATCCTAATCGTAATTATGACAACCCGAACACCTAGCCAAAACCTTAACCATAAGTAACCCAACAAAAAAAAAAAAGAGACTTTTGGCTCTTTTGGGTTTTTGATAATACCACAAGGGACAATCAAAAACTGGGAAGTCCTTATAGCGTAAAAATGTCAAGTTTTTATTACCTCCTGGGAACATTTTGTCCCCACAACATAATATAAACATGGTGCACACACACACAAACATACACACACATGCGCACGCACCAGGCCGGAGGTTCAGCTGGACTTCTTGTGGCTGTATCTGTACGGGCTCATGCTGGTGAGACCCTTCTTTCAAGGGCACATTCTTGGTGGCCTGGTGGTTGCCCTGTGGCGAGATAATGTTGGCGTCCTCACAGCCACGCTCATGTAGAGTGGATTTGATGTCACAGCGTACCGCTTCCTGCTCTCCTGGCTTTGTGAAGTTCTGCCGGCAAGATGGGAAGTGGTTTTTCAAGTGTCGAGAAGCAGCTTACACATTTGGCATTAAAGCTGGGGTATACTTGAAAAGAGATGTGAACTAGCCGAATTCGAAACACCTCTGAACACATCATCTGAGACAAACAATAGCATACTTGAAAAGTTGCAAAAAGATGTTATGTAATTCACCCTACCAACAGAAGGGAGGGAACAATGATTTTGCATGATTTTGGGTCTTTCAAGTTTTGTAGCAATTTCTTGCAATTAATTTTATTATTAAACCTTTATCTGAGACCCCCCCCCCCATATGGGGACATTATTTTAATATTTATTAGGCCCATACTCTTCCCAAATATCATGGAAAAATAAAAATGCACAAATCTTTAAAGCTCGGGTCTCAGGAAGTTAAGCAGGTTTGTCCCACTGAGATTTAACATCTCTTTTATGTACAATAGAGACTTGGCCAACATAGGCTGCAATAAAAAGTCATTACAAAAATAAAAGACGTCAAATGAATTGTTCTCCTGTGCGTATTTAAAGTCTCATCACGGCCTGTCATATAGATGTGGATATAATGGCCAGCTTTCTGTCCTGTTCATTCATTAGGGTTGCAAAACTATGATCAGGTTGCACACCCAACTATGTAACATGATTTGACCAATTGTAAAGAGTGTATGGTCCCAACCAAAAGAAATGGTGTACACTGAAGCTCTCATTACATATCTGCTGTAAAATGCAGTGATCATTAAGGTGAGCACATTTTTTTTTTGCCATTCTGTACTGAATGTGGGAAAATGACACATTTTCGTTATTTTCTTTTGAAGTACACCCTCAGCTTAAGCCTGAGTTGTTTTGTGGTTTTACAGCACCTCAGCAGACATTCTGGGCCAGCCACAGTTGGACCTAGCTCGAAGAGCAGATGTTCTACTGCATAGTGAAAAGCATTTGCTCAAAAACTCATTTCAGTTATCTAGAAATTTTGTCTCAATGGATTACACACTGCCTGGACAAAAAAAAAGTCACACACCTTAATAGTTTTATTGGACTGCTTTTAGTTTTGTTTATGGCGTGCATTCATCTTGGCGTTGACAAGCTTATGCAATGACTCAATGTTTATTTTCATCCAGATGTGCATCAGTCTTTCCCTGAGATCTTGTACTGATAATGGGGGAGTCGAGGCACCCCGTACAGTCTTCTCTACCACATCCCAAAGGCTTGCAGTGGGGTTAAGGTCAGGGCGCATAATCATTTTCACACATGATTTGGCTACCACAGAGTCATGACCTTAACCCCATTTGAGCACTGCTGTGTGGAGACCCAGCTGAATGTTCTCCTTACCAGCTTCTTGCACCAGACACAGTGTGGGCCCGACTTGATGCAGTCCGCACATGACCTGACAACAGTTTTCACACATTCTTCCTTGGACTGAGCTGCAGAGCAAGGAGAGCTTTGAGAGCCTAGCATACACATCACTGTCAAGGTCACTGCGAGGTCACGTAAAGAGGGGTGGTCCACTGTTTTTTATGGAACTGTGGTTCTTGAACATATTCCAAATGCAATATGTAATACAAGGCAGCATCTAATAAGTGTTAGAATAATGTACATAGCCTACTTACCATCACTAATAGCCAGCAGAACGAAGGTAGTTGCAAACACTAACCACATACCCATTTCCTGTTAGATGGGAAGAAAATCTTTTGATCAATCCCAAAACTTTGTTCCTCATTTTTGTTTTTGTCACTAACCCAAATGATAGAAATGAGATCCTTCTAAACACCACAGTGCTATTTATTGATGGCTTTACACCAGCCTTTAGGGCTTAGCAGAGTAATACAAAAAAAAAAACCCATAAAAGGTCAATAGTATAAAAATACTTTGTCAGTTCTTTCTTGAACAGAACTGGCAAAGACACAGCTTTAAATAGACAAGATCTGATTGAGTAAGAAGAAAATTCACAGATGAAGTCACATGCTCTACAACAGTACATACAAAAATATGAGTGGGACTAACTACTTCACAGTCGGCCCCCTGGGCTGGGCATTTCATGTAGGCATGTGTGCAGCATCACTCACCGCAAGCTTGATATTGTTCTAAAAAAAAAAAAAAAAATGTATGATCAGAGTCTACAGCTGAGCTTCTCTTTTTGTCACTGCCACAGAAACTTCAAGATTGCCAGCGGCACCAGAAATGTCTAGTTTATTTTCCGCCCAGCAGTCAGAGGCGGCTTTACATTGCTGGATGCTGTGCTTTTACACAAACGCTCCACAAGACCTGAGAATCTGGGAGTAGGACAACATACAGTTTACCTTACATGGTTATCCCAACAGCAGCCTTTGTGCTAGTTTGTTGCTATTTCTTCCTCATTTTGAAATGTCTAAACTTACTGGTTCAGACATAAATGTTGCAACACTTCCACTTCTCAGATCTTAAGAACAAAATCAAACTAGAGTTTCAAGACAGAATGTTTTGAGAATACATTACTAGAAAGACTAGAAAGGCCCAATTCATTTAATAATGTCAGTTTCACTGTACTGTTTTTGTATGTATTCATCCGTTATTCACAGATAGGGCATAGCCAGTAAGAACAGTCCTACTGGATTAAAGCTGTACTGGATACATCAGAACAATGCAATTAGTTATATGGAAAACAACATTCACATACAGAAGAATTTAGGGAAGGAAATACATCAGGTATGGTAGTTTAGGCAGAAATTAAGTTTTGATTTAATTCATAGACAGAAACATTTTATTGAAGGACATTGACCATTACCTCTAATAAGTGGTTTAAATTGAATACTCAACTCCAGGATATTTGTCTTTATGATTATGGGATGTTTGATTTGGAAAGTTTCCTTTCAGATAAAGTCATTAAGTTCAGACATTTTAAGAGGAAATACATTAACAAGGCATTTTCATTACACTGCAAGCATTGAAAGTCATACATATAGAACCACACATAGGATGGTCCTAACCGACAACAGCCTGTTAAACACATCTGCACATGGAAAGTTACATTCGCTGAGACTGAGGAAACCGCAGTAAAATTGGACATGAATTTCTCCTGAGTACTTACAAGAATCAGGGTAGCGGTACCGCTTCCTCAAGATCACGCATAGGCATCTACCTCATATGCCAAGTTGAGGGAGTATTTAAAAAAGCCATCATGTGACAGGAAGAAGGTGGGCTAAGACGACGAAAAGGGCAAGTTACTGATCGCGCTGTTGTTCTGGCCTTGTCCCCTTATCCAGGCTCACCCTCAACCTGTCCTGTAGGTTTGTCCATAAGAACCATGGCATGGGGAAACAGCAACGCTACATCTTTCAAAGGTTTTGAAGAATAAAACGAGAACGACTGTATTCCTGAAACGACGACCATCGAAGGGAAGGTGGGCTCCAGTCCTATACTGCCTCTTTCTGAAGACGTGAGGTCCAGCTTATGCCCCACTGTATGAACTGACTCCTCTTCAGTGTTTATTCTGTTGAGGATGCCCCTGGATTTGCTTAGATGAGCCCAGCTGTCACGTAGTACGAACACAAGGGACAGGAGGACCCAAATGCAGCACAGGCTGCTTTAATTACGTTAAGTCGGGCAAACGAAATCGCCAACGATGATCGGAAAATCAAAGTCCGTGGTCGGAAGGCGAGGTTGCGAAGCCGAGGTGTCAGTTCTGGGAAGGTTCGAGCGAGGTGGTATAGAGCCTGATCGGGACACCAGATGGCGCCCGCGGGACTATTATATCTTGTAAACCAAGCTCTGGCCGTGCCTATAAACCCTGGGAGTTATGAGGCACAGCTGGAGGACTAACATTTTCACGCGGAGGACTGGAGAGGAGGCGTGACACCAGCAGTGTAATCCCTTCTTGTGTTTTCTTTAATACACAAAAATATGCCCTATCATTGTTGTAACGCTGGTTATGTCATTAAATTTGATTCAGAATAGTGAAGGTCTCCCATTAACTGAATTTCAATCATGTTTCTTGTATCGCCATGTAACTTGGTAAAAACATTTGGCTAAGTGCTAAATAGTTTATTTGAAAACTGTCTCCCGCTAATGTACAGGATTTTCAAGTCGCTGGGACCACACTGTTCATCCCAGATATAGAGGGTGAAGCAGAAGGAATTCAGTTCCCAGGAGGTCTGCATCTATCCCACCAACAGCAGTGCCTAGTGGCAGGTCTGGATACTCGAATGAGGCTCAAATGATGCCACTGGTCCAGTATAAACACCACTCCAGGGTGCCATCTGCAAGGTGCCTTGTAAAGTAAAGGCCCATATCTTGTCTTTGACCAGCTGTGCTCAAAGCAGCAGTCCCTGAGGTTCTCACAGAATCTTGGTGCAGCTCTTTGAAATCCATGGTTGCAGGAAGGGCGACACGTTATCACCTGGCAACACAAGCATCTGTCTCCCAAGTAACAAAATGTAATTCTAATTATTCCTGTGTAAGGCTGTAGACACACTGGCCCTGTTGCCCCCCAGCGGGGAGGTAGTGAAGTTGCCTCCAGGGTGGCTGAATTCACATGCACATGTCGATCAAGCTTCCACCTCATGGAGGGGGAAACGACCTACACATCGGCACCCTACTGGAGACACCTCCTGCCCCTCACTTCCCCTACTCAGGAAGAAGGAGATGACCCACAGGACAGACCCCCACA
>JAACJT020002950.1:0-10843 GCA_009936485.2 Gymnarchus niloticus | reverse complement strand
GTACAGAGTGTAAGTGTATACACACAGCGTCAGAGCATAGAGTGCAGTGCATACACGCAGCGTGAAGTGTACAGAGTGTAAGTGTATACACACAGCGTCAGCGCGTACAGAGTGTAAGCGTATACACACAGCGTCAGAGCGTACAGAGTGTAAGTGTATACACACAGCGTCAGAGCGTACAGAGTGTAGTGCATACACGGGTGGTCGTAAATGTCAGGATGCTCTTTGGGGAGTCTGGGTTGGAAACAGTTAGCAGACCTTTGCGCCACACACACTGTGGAATGTGTTAACGCATTCTTAAAAAAACAACAGACACTCGAGGTAAAATACTACCGTTAGATCCCAAAGAGACGTACTGGGGAACTAATACATAAATAACAGCAGTGGGATGCTGAAGACCTGGCAAGTGGGGCAGGGTCTTGTCTTTGGGGAAACCCCCAGGAGGTGGGACAATAGATAAGAAATTGGATAAAGATAGACACGAGACTTGTGTTTTTTGGTTATGTTCCAACCTTGTTTTTGGAACTGACTGACTTTGTTGCTAGCAATAAAGTTTGCCATCTTCGGACCAGGTCTTCAAGTCTCAAGGTTCTCTGTTGCGAGGAAAACCACGACAGGACCAAGCAGTATACATTATGCAGTGAATGCCATGCACTGTGCACCATAAGTGACCGTTTTGATCTGCAGGCCACTGCACAATGTGCTCTTAAAGTGACGTTTCACACAGCTATGGCTTACAATCCATACTGAACAAAATGGTGCCGAGTGATATTTAAAATACCCATCTTATTAAAAAAGCCTGCAAAACTTTATAAACAGGAGCTGTTGCCTATTAAGGCTGTAAACTCAAATTATAGAGTAAAAAAAAATATAAAGTATTCCATTTCTTATAATGATGGTTACTTGATTATCCAAGTTGTCATATCGAATAGCAGCAGACATTACATTTAGGTCTGATTTGCCAGTTATTTAACCCCAACTCCTACTCCAGTACTACCAGCATGGCACCCTTTAAAAGATGAATCTCACTGACAAACACCCGTTTTCAAACCGTCTATACAGCCCTAAGCAGTACGATGGTCACAGCTACTGTATTAAGAAAAAAAGGGGAATGGGGAAAACAACACACATTAAAATAAACCACTCAATTACAGAAATTCTGTTTTCAAATAAAGGGATCCAAACAAAATATTTAAATGGTCACCAGAATAAAAAATGCGGATACTGGAAAAAAAAAAAAAAAAATCCCTTTTCATATGTGCCAGCCATTTTGAGCTTCAGCATTGTTCCCATTCCCAGCCTGGGATATTACTTCTACATGACCCTGGCTGGAGTGGCCGTCAGTGCTTTGTTATAGCGACATTAATCACTGGCTCACTGGATAATCTTTTTTTCTTTTAATCATTTGCAGTGTGGAGAGTCGCTGTTTAATGCTTGCATGGCACACCATTAAAAGATCATAATCAAAGCACAGCCAGAAACAGACCAGCTCAACCAGCCTAAATAATGTGGGCTAACCTGACGCCTCATTGCAGCTGAGGTACCGCACCCCTTTTTGAGAATTCTGCATTCCAAATAACGCTTCCAAAATAAATACGAAATCCCGGTGCATTGGCACGGTGTCCGATTCACTTCCACCTGTGAAAGACAGGGGGTGCCACACCGACGTGGTCGGCAGACACTTGGGGAAAGAATGTGTCACTTTAGTGTCTGCTTTTCCAGCACCCTGTTTGTCACAGAAGTCTATTTCCATTATTTCGATATTCAAATTTGTCAGCAGGGCTTACTGTCTGAGAAATCTGGTGCTGAAAGACCAGGCTGTGAACTCAAGACTTAAGATGGGCGTGGCTAACAAAATGTATAGAGGAGTGACAAAGGTCCTGGTCCTGACAGAGTTACGGTGTTCCACAAAATCCAAAAATCCCCATATTTAAGTACCTATGTGGCACCAAAATACTATCCAAAGGTATAGTCTGGTAGCTATGCAAACAACAAAAGCCGGCTCAAGGACCTTGGTGAAGAGAATTGCGGTATTTCAGTATTACAAAGAACGTGAAAGCTCTAGACTGTAGTACAGGCTGGCTGAATGCAGTATGGAGGCTTCACGTTACACTGGGGAAGAGTTGACCATGGCCCTGCTCTCAGATTGCTGCCTTCCATCCTGCTGTTCCATATTCTGGCACCAGTGCCAAATTAATCCACAAATGAGAATGTGCTTCTGTTTACTGCGTCCTATCCCAAATGTCAGGCTGAAGACTCCTTAATTAGCTGTAAGCACACTATGTATGAGACTACTCCAGTGAGAGAGAGAGAGAGAGAGAGAAAGGGGTTAAATCTGGCCATGGTCGGTGAAGTCCACCCACGCACAGATGATCCTAAAAGATCAGCTTGTTGTTTTTCTTCCCCTCCTTCTGCACACCACTCAGCAATTCAAAGGGAGTCGATGAAGCAGCTTGTTCAGGCATAACCTGGTCAGTTCCTTTGCTCACCTAAGAAGTACCACAGTTCCTCAGAACAGGGCATGTCTCACTATGAACCACTCTGCTTTAGAAGCAGATCAAAAAAAAAAGAATAGATTCCATTAAACTGAGTACAAACTAAATATTCTGTTGCATGTTGATATCAGGATAAATAAACAAATACTGGTTATTATAAATCCAAATATTGTATTGGACGATTCAATAAAAACCAGAGTTTATTACCAGCTATTACCAGGACAGCCTGAAAGTTGAAGGATTTCAAAACCAGGATAATCCGCAGACCTACAGGCAGTTCTTCAAGATAAGTGTAGGTGAAGTTGGCTCCATCCAGAGGCTGGGCTTTCCAGATGGGGTCTCATATCCCCTGGCTAACCTGAGGCTTCTCCTTTCCCTCTGGGGCAACCACATGCCTGGCAGTATCCCTGGTGGTTCGCTTCTCCAGGTATACGCCTGTTTATACAGGCTGAGAAAGATATTTCCCCATCTGTGCATCTCACAGCACTCCTTTACTGGCACTTTCAATGCTGGAGATATTCCGATTACCACATCTAATAAATATTTATGCATGGCTACGGCAGGGCTAGTTTTGTGAGTGGGGCCATCTTCCTGTTTCTCCTCCAAATCCCACCTCGAGGTTTTTTGGCAGTTGACGAGCGTGGCCTTGGTGTGCAAGGCAGAAATATGTAGGCCGGATTACATAATCTCAGAATCGAAAAGGTAAGGTGATTACAATACCGAGTGCCTTCACCGTTCATCAAAGTAATCAAGATGCCTTTAACTGCTTGATAGTACGGATGTCCTCGATCTGACTGGATAGTTGTCCTGATCCCACTCTTCTCATTTTCAGCTACACGTACACACGCTCTCGTCATCTTTCACGCGATACGTATGGCTTTCCACTCCAAGCTGCAACCAGCACACTAGAACACAATATTTCCATACACATGCCAGAGGACGCTGCCTCTCACAAGGGTTCAAAGACAGGCCCGGCACTAGGACTGACGTTATTTAAATGTTAATTCAGGTTGCGTATCTGGCTAAAAGCCACCAGTTCCGGTTTTGGCACGATTCCGTGAACTGCAGAAGCAGATGTGCCCGGTGCACATCACCAAACATGCTCAGATTAACCGGCATGAAAAGCCTCCTTCATTTCATTACTGCACGAGGATCTTCAAAATAAAATTTAGCCAAAAACCCAATCCCGTAAAACAGCAAAACACGGAAAAAAGGCCTTCTCATGAAGATATGAATTAAGGCCACGTTAAGGCTGAAATAACTTTTCAATCGGGCAGGACCTGCTCCAGCTGATGAATATGTTATACATAAGAGAGCAATCTGATGAATCAAAGCCAATATTAAAATTCTCCCGAGGGTGATTGTTATTCACGCCGAATGCATACCAGTACCCACCCCAATGCATACCGGGATCTGCGTGGTGCGGGTACCTCAGAGTGGACGCCTCAGGTCAGGGCTCGGGGCCTCCACGAGAGGCCAGGAATCACACGGGCACTATAATGACATGGCATGAAGTGCTAATGAGGTCTCCCAGTAGCAAGGCAGAACAGTTTCAGGGCTGGGGTATACTTAAAAAGACAAAATAAATAAATAAATAAATAGCCAAAGTCAAAACCCTGCCAAACACATCGTCTGAGGCAAACAACAACATACTTGAAAAGATGCAAAAAGACATGTAGTTCACTCTACCAACACAAGGGGGCAAACAGTGATTTCGTATGATGTTGGGTCCTTCACTCCATATTTAGTAGCGAATTCTTATTTTATTATGCAACCTTTATTTATTTTATGAAACCCCCAGCATTATTTACCCAGTATATTCTGACTGAGATTTCACATCTCTTTTACAATAGAGACCTGGCCAAAATAAGCAGCAATAAAAAGTTTCAGGCACAAAAGTAAAAAAATAAAACACTTAAAACGAATTGCTGGTCATTTGTATGTATTTGAAGTCTAGCCGAGATCTTCAGAGATCTGCACCTCAGACCCGATTCTGTCTCACAGGGCTTGGTACTCTGTCAGCCGTATCCAGTGATCCCAAATAAAGACCACCATGACACCAGTGAATAAGGCCAACAGGCACACAGCTATGGTTAAGATAGGAAATCAGGTACACTTGGCAGAAGTTCTGATGCAAAAACCCCAACGCAAATAAATCAATGATTTGTTTTCATGTCTGATTTATTGCTGACATTTTGGCTTTAACATATTTTTAGAGATGGATAATGGATAAAAGAGTGTCTGTTGTTATTTTAGTGTTGAACTCACACTATTTGATGTTTGATTCCACTGTGAAATTCTCTAATGTTTCAAGCCATTTTAAAGGTAAGTGAATAAACTGATCGATTAATCATAAAAAATAAATCTATTTGGTGTGAAGGACAGAGACTTGTGGTAATGCACGTTAACCGTGAGGTCATCCAAACTATGCTAATGCAAAATACATGATGAAGAAGGAGAAGTGGAAGATCTCATGTAGATTATTACTTAACTAATAATACACTGCTACTCCCCCACCTCCCGCTGGTTACTTATAATTAGTCCATTACCACAAAGCAAATAACTTGATAAAGCAGAAAAGCAATCTCCAGAGCTGCAGGACCTGCTCTACTTTGAGAGGCAGTGTATTCTCAGCTCCACTTGCTCCAAATCTTCTGTTTCTTCTTCTGTGTTCCTCTGAAAAATCAGAGTCATGTTCCCCCTCTCATTCCCGTTTCTTTTGTACAAATCTGGAACAGGTCATGGCTTTCCTGGGGACAGGCGGGTCTGAAGCCACGACAGGCAGACGATCTGGACTGAGCGCAGAAACTGCAGTGTTGTTGTTTTTTAGCAGCTGGAAGGAATTCCAAGCTCGAATGAACCAAGGATTGTGAGTCACAGGGCAGCAGTTTATAAAAAGCAGACAGGCTACACCGGCCTGGGGCGTACTACACTGCTTTAAGAAACTACTAAACCCTTTCTATTCTCGCAATGACTTCGTTGATTCTGAGCCGATTTGGATCATTTTTGCCTAACGGATGACAAAAAAAGCATGTGTTGTTTTTTTTTTTAAACAGTGTATGAAGGCCCTGAGTGGGCCAGAACAGGCCAGACTAGGCCTGAGTGGATCACTGGAGGGGAGAAAATGCTGCAAGATCCAGGCTCAATTCAAATTCATAATTCATTATTAAATTACTGTGTGCTCTGCTGACCACTTATAAGGTTCCACCTTGTAAACCTCAACCACAGCAGATTTGCTTTAGCCTTAGAGGACACCAGGGACAAAGTGAAATGCCCCGGGGTAACTTAACATACTGTATACTAGTAATACTACATCCATCTTCTAACCACGTATCCTGGTCAGGGTTACAGGGGGGCTGCAGCCTATCCCAGACAGCATATGGCTGGGGTATACCCTGGATGGGATGCCAATCTCTCACAAGGCGCACGCACACACACACACACACACACTTAAGGTAATTTAGAGAAGCCAGTTTCCCTAACTACATGTCTTTGAACTGCGGGAGGAAACCAGAGTACCTGGAGGAAACTTCAGAGACACGGTGAGAGCACACAAACTCCACCCACATGGAGCAGAGGCGGGATCCGAACCCACAACCCTGGAAGGGTGAGGCAACTGTGCTTATCACAGAATAATATGCCCCCCACAGCAGTACTGTATGCAGTTCTAATTAGAGCAACAATTACAAGGTTAAACAACTTTTCAAATACTGTTGATTTATTGCTATTGTATTGTTTTACATTACATAATCTTTGGCATCTCTTAAGAGTGTACGCCAACCTTGTGTCCTGGGATAGGTTCCCAGCTGCCCTGTGACCCTGATGATGATTAGCGGTTAAAAGACAGATGTAAATAATTATTGTATGTCAAGTGATGGACTTGAGGCTCCCTGTGATCCAGTACTGGATAAGCAGTATGGAAGATCTCTGCCTATGGACAACCATGTACACGTCCACCCGGTGACTTCGTAGTGACAGCCCCCATATGTGCTGCTCCATGCAGTTACCGCATGTCTCGCTTTCACGATGTACCACGCAAGTGTGTGTGAGAGAGATACCCCACTCCCACATTCGTGTCCGAGTGTGAATTAATTATCAAACGAGCTATTAGCCAAGAAAATGCCTGGGAGTCTGGATGGCGAGGCAGACGAGCCCCCCGCACGGTCACTGTTGGTCACTGCCAAGAACTCCAGAGTTTCCAACAATCCCTTCATAATTAACAAATCCTACGTAAATGCAAGGGTATCAATCATCCGGCAGGCACCCTAGAAAGTGGGGATGGATTTTGCTGGGGTAAACATGACGCAAGAGACAGCCATCTGTTGAAGCCCCAGAGGATTCTCAAAGGATATCTGACACTGGATGGTGCTCCTGCTCTCTGTCTCACGACTGGGCCCCAAGAATCTTGTCAACCCTTCTCTCAGTTCCTGTCCTCTGAAGCCAACCAAAGAGCTTATGGGGAAGAGACCGACCAATCTCACGTTCACCCCAATACCCAATGGAGACCCACCGTGGCATCTTGTTGCTAATTTCCCTCTGAACAGAGTGGGCCTCTCATTACAGTCTCTGTGTAGTGACCACAGCCAATCAGTTAAATGCTGGATTTATCCCAACTGTGCAACTATGGCAAGTAAATGACAAAACAGGTCAACGTGAAACCTGAATTAGAAGCCGCCTGATATAAACTCTGATTATTTATCAGTCATTATTATTTAGTATTTCATAAAAGAAATGTATAAAAACTTTACTGTGTGAATATATGAGCAGGTGCCCCGTGATGGACTGGCATCCCATCCAGGGTATCCCTGAACTTGTGGTCTGTGCCTCCTGTGACAGTTTTGAGGCCCCATCGCTGTGCAGGATAAGCACATGAATGCCTGGATGGGCTACCGTCCATATAAGGACTACCAGGGCCCTCGCACCTTCTAAAGTGTCATTCTAATTGGAGGCAAAGCTATCCGATTAGTAACCCTGGAAGTCCGACTCCGGGAACGCGATACGGTCCAAGAGCCCACAGCCCTATTTTCCCATCTTATACAGGGCATGATGCCACTCCGCTGTGGGCTCGTGGCGCCTGGTACCTCTGCGGATCAATAGGGTTTAAGCTACTCATCTCACTTTTGGGGTCAGTTTGCTGCACGTCTCACCTCCAGGTCAAAGAAAGCATTGCAACAGGTGCCACACTCTGCCCTTCGTATACGTCTTCAGGAATTCGGCTTTCTCACGTCTGTGGGCCTCACACAGAGCCATAAAATACCCAGCTGGTGGAGTACGTGCAGGTTGGAAAGCAGCAGCACACCACACACACACACAAAGACATAAACAAACAGAGATGGAATTCACCGAAGCTCTGAAACTGACATATGGCGATCGGTGGCCTGAGTGCCTCTCCAGCCATCGGAGGTGAAGCAGGCAACGGGAATCACCGTGGATGGCCTGCAGCAGAGAGGACTGGGAGGCCCCTGCTATTGAGGCTAATTGTGATTAACAGCTGCTTATGGTCCTTATAGCTGATTGCTCACAATTCAGTCACTCCTACACAATTTTCCACAGCATATCTCAACAGCTATTTAAAGTGCTAACCAAACAGTATTTGAAAATGCACTTAATTACAAAGCAACATGATATAAAACTTGGAGTGCTCACATGAGTAATGACTGTATATATAAAGGCATGTAAGGGGACAGCCTGAGGTTAGCATGTGTAGGTAGACATGTACATCCTGTGGCCTTTTCCGGAAGTCACCAGATTAGTACACATGTAGCCAAAGGCTGGAAAAGCCACGATTTAACCCTACTTTGGCCATGACATGTCCAATGCAATGTCCAAACTTTGCCTGCAGAAGCCTTCCACTGTCCCAAATGCTATCATTCCCATTGGGAACTCACACACACGCATGCACGCACACACATGCACAGCCAATCGACTCCAACCCAAATCCCACTGGCCACAGGTTCTAGAATTCCTGGCTGGTACGTCTCAGTGACAGACAGACTTGTCTTCCTGCAGGTGGTCTCTGCCGTCAGATGTCACGTGGGGAGGCGACGCAGTGCTAAAGATAGTTCAGCCTTCGAGTGTGGGCCCCCAGGACCAACGCGGGGAACGCACCAAGCTCCCCTTAACAAACGGCAGCAGGCCAAAGCCGGGGCATCGTGGTGTAGCCTCCTCAAAACAGCTGAATGTCATAAAATTCGCTTCCCAGAACAGAAGCACTTGATACAGCGAAAACAAAAGAAAATAACAGACAACGAAATCCAATTAATAAGGGATATAATTCTCTGCTGGTCAGCTGCATTATCAACAACATTTAAAAAAACTGCTCAGTGAACAGTAAGCAGTACCAAAGAATGAATTAACTAAAATAGATATTCTCTCCCTAATAATTTAGCAAGTACACAGGGATGTCCCTGCTGTACAGAAGCCAAGCAGAGATATACACTCCTATCGAACAGCAGAAAGACTGAACGCTGCGCTCCACTAATGAATGCCTGCCTCTCCAAATTATTATTCATTAGCCAATGACAACATTCTGCTCTCTGCAGTTAATTAATCTGTAACGATTTTTTCTTGCTGCTGCTGTTTTTTTCCACCCTCATGATTATGACACGTTTCCCTTCATCGGGGCAAGAGCTTTCAAATGCTGGTGTGGAGCTTGAGAAGTTCACAGCTCGGTGCGTGAGGACCGAGATCTCCCACGGCTGTCTGTTGGCTCTGGCGTCTGCTTCGCTCTTCCCCATTCCGTGTTTTTGCCGGCAGACAGGGGAGAGGAGCATTGACATAAATGCGACTCGTCATCTATCTTTTCGCAAAGAACCTCGTTACTGGAGGCTGACAAGTCTGATTTCAGGGAGGTGGCTCGTCGGGGTTCGGGCTCCAAGGGCCAGACTGGTTATTTTTTGGCATCTGTGAAAAAAGTGGCCCCTGAAATGCTAATTAGAGAGGGTGTTGCTAAACAGAACCCAGAAGAAAACTTGGAATTTTCACAACCTGAATGCAACACTGACAACCTAACGAGTAAGGAAATCTACTCAGATTAATGAGGGACAGGGAACTTGGATGACTGTGTGTGGGGCACTCCGACCTACCAGTTAAAAACTCCATTCTTCTTCTGGATGGTGTTTGAATTGTAATTCATTTGGTGGGACTGGAACCAAAGCAAGAAGACCTTGAAGACCCTGAGTGGGCTGGTATTGCGTGAGGTTGCAATCATCCAGTCTTCCCAACCTCCCCTTTCCTGGAAGCTATCACTCCCTGTCTTTAATTTCCTTCTACTCTACATGAGAATAAAGATGAATAACAATTACGCTGTAACAGGCATCCCAGTGTTGTCGTGGTCTTGCATGTTTTTATTGTTCCTCTGTGTGGGGCTGCCTTGGGCTGCTCCAGGGATGAGACAGAAAGGCCTTAAATGAAGATGTCTCGATAACAGCGAGGCTGTCAGCCATCAGCAGTGAGGAAGAAAGCCGAGCGGAGCGTCACAGATCATTCCTACGGCTCATCTGCTGGGTGAACATCAGAGATCTTCACTATAGGCTGCTGTCCAATCAGTCTGCCAGAGATGCCCTGCTACCTTCCTGGCCATCGCCCACCCCCCTGCCTTCAGACCTTGGAGCATCACTTGCATTGTTGCCCCCCTTTTTTTGGGAGCGTGTGAGTTTGCGAGCAGGCTGCTCGTTAAAGGGCAGGGAGGACTGTCACCAGACAAGCTGCAGATGGGGTTCCGGTTCAAACTGTGGTGACGAGGATTCTGGTTTTTGTGTCACCGAGAAGACGCGGCGTCTGGGCCCTCGGGGAACATCGCGGCACCCTGCTAGCAGACCCCTGTCACTTTGCGTCAAATGCATTACGGCCGAAGCCGAGCCCGCTTTCCTTTTACCACGCAAGAGTGTCAATCGGTCACTCACGCAGCAGAAGCAGCGACCTCCGTGGAATGAAAAGCACTCCAACACCACCTCTGCAACAGGCTGCTCGCAAACCAGATAGGGCTTAGCAGGCCACTGCGAGTTCTTTGTACTGAAGTACTCTGGTGGGGAGAGCAGAGCCGGAAGACACCTTTACGATTATCGGCAGCGGGAATAATAAGAGAAAGCAGGGACGGTTTGGACTGCAGTGCTGCTGGAGCACCATCAGTGTTACCGAAATACTGCTTCAAAGGTGCACGCAGAGGATTAACACATTTGAAATATTAAACCAGCTATGCATAGAGGGCACTCTACAGTAAAACCACAATAAAGGAAACGACAGTAGACTGCCGATTATCCGAGCTAACTGGCACCAAGGCTGGTTTGGATAATCATACATACACGAGAATATCCAGTTCACTCGAAACAAACTGAGTTCAAAGATTG
>JAACJT020002949.1:0-10847 GCA_009936485.2 Gymnarchus niloticus | reverse complement strand
GGATGCGGAGGGAGGAGAAAGGGGGGGAGGGGGGGGGTGGGGGGGGGGGGGCGGGGGGGGGGGGGGGGGGGGGGGGGGGGAGTCTGCTGAACTGGGGAAGTGGTATTATCTGTGCCATTTGGCTGAGGAACATCAGAATCCCACCTGGAGGAGTCTGAGTCCCTAGCGAGACCATGACCTTCATCAGGAGATGTGATGCAAAAATCGACAGACAGGGAAAATGTCTGCGGTGAGTTTCCATGTGATGCAAGTCAAACGGTATTCGGAACCCCTCCACACATTTCTCTAGACTTAAGGAAAGGTGCCTGGATTTCAAATAAGGTAATTGATTCAAATCAAAAGGAGTCTGACAATTCTTAGAAATTATTTGTCATGTTGCTGAACAAAGACTGAGAGAAAATGGACGGCAGAAGCACTGCAAAGGTGTGACAAGTTCCTCTCCGTAGTAAAGGCAGCAAACCACACGCTGTGTACCGAGACAGAAATGATGTGTCGCTGCAGGATCCCAGATAATTACATGGCTCACATCAGGGCCTGAACTCCATCGATTTCTCCACGTGTCTCAGGCTGAGAGTGTGAGTCTGCTCTGTCAGGTGATAATACCGATAAAACTAAAGACACCCCCGACAGATTAACTGGTTAATAACATCACACTTGCAAGGCCCTGCAAATTCAGCCGAGTAAATAACCACCAACTGGAACGTCGGCATTTTAACAATGCTGGAGCTGAAGTCAACTTTCTCCTTGTTTTTCCCTGTCAAATAACGATAGCAAATTTAGCACTGTTTAATAGTAATTCTAGTATATCATTCTTAAATATTTAGAACACAACTACCAGAGCCATGAATGTGCCTCTGAATATTGCTGCATAGTTACGGGAATTATTTTTGACAAAAAAAAAAAAAAAAAAAAAAAAAAATTGTGATTCAATTCCCCCCCAAGACTAATTCTTCAAACATTTGATTGTAATTGCTCATTAGTCAAAACAGCACAATGCACAAGCTAGAGGGAGCACAACAAAGGGATTTGCACTCCATTTCTGGTATAAATTTGTAACAGATTAATATTTTAAAATGGTAAAATAGTTTAATAGCTTATTGCTCATTCTTGGATCAGTGCAAATATTAAAAGATTAGTTCCATATTACAGCCATATCAACCTTGAATATCTGAGAGTGGATAAATTGTTCCACAAATATTTGTGTACCAAGGCAATTGACATTATACTTCGGAGGCAATGGAAATTATTTATTCTGTTGAAGGAGAGGTGCCATGCAAATGAAATGAACAAAACAATTCTCTCTCATTATCACCCAGCTGTACCTGGGACTCCTTATCTATCAATCCTAATATACTGATGTAGTTTAAAGGCAAGTTCTAATATAGACTGATTCATTGACAAAAAAAAAAAAAAAGGCAATCACTAAACACCACATACTGTACCGCTGACCAGGCAAAATACATTTGAAACAGAAGATTAAAACGGAGTCAACATTCCACAACAGTGGTCTCAAACTACCGGCCTTGTGAGATGGTTTAATGAAGCCCCTTACATATTTTGCAAGGATCACCAAGGCCACTGGTTTCCGGTGGTGTTAGTGTTCGCGTTCTGCGTTTGCTGCGTGGTCCTCAGGTCATCTGAGTTTGACCCCTCTGCCTTACGAGATACAGCAGGTGTAGAGGACTCACCATGTTGGCTAGCTCCAGGTAGCTGGCCCCTAGCGGAGGAGCATGCGTGGGCGCCTGGGTCAGGAGCTTGCGAAGGGCGGCCTGTTGCTCTAGGACACCCCCCTGCTGCTCCAGCAGCTTCTGCAGGACCGCCTGCTGGTGATGGAGATGATGGGGTTGAGCTGGACGGTGCAGCTCCTGTCGACCAGGGTCACATTCCCAGTTCACTCTGGCCCCTGGTAGAGCCACTGTGGAATAGAGAGACTGCATGAAGAAGAAGGCGTACGGCGACATATTTTCTGAGCCTCAGGTTGGATGAAAAGCTCTACTGTTTTGTACTTGCACTTCCACCTAGTGGTAAACACTGGAACTTGTTTTTCAGCTTGTACCTTAAAAGTAAAACTACAAGTCAGAACTCATTAATTCTAAGAATAAGTAGAGTAGTTCAAGAGTAAATAAAAGCATTTGATAAAATAGTGGTAAATATTTTCTTCACTTATGATTATTAACATTGAACTAAACCACCAATGGAGCTCCTGCCCAGTTTTTCCATAAATATTTTGTAAAATCAGCTGCATAAAAATCAGCTCCACATTTTGAAAATAATTTTTATTTGTACTTTTAACAAAGACATTTCTTATCGAAGGTTTCAACAACGTCTTGTCTGTTGAGATTCCACAATATTTAAACACTGGCTCAACCGTACTCATTCCAAAACAGCAGTCTCAAAACCCCCCAGAATAAATGTTGAGGGCATCTTATTTTCCGCTTTTGAGAAATTCTTCAATATTCAAGTCTTTTAGACATAAACACCTACCTAATGGTAACTTGAGGCCCATTCATCTACGATGAGCAATCTGGTTTTAAAACTATTACCACATTTTGCTTTTCTTATTTTAAAAAGGACTTTTTTTGGCAATTTTTGTTGATCCTGAGCCGATTTAGATCATTTTTGGCAGGAATACACATTAAGAAAACAAAACGTGTATTTTATTTCCCACCACACCTATTTTATGTACTCCTGCTGTACCTTAAAACACAAGCAGCAAATCTAACCAATGTTCACAGTTTTTTTTTTTAATACAGTGTAATTGCTGTTTAAATGGATAAACTACTACTACACAGTTTCGAATGGCAGACATTCCCAAAAATGCACTAGGCAAGGTGTTCAAAGACATATAGTCTTGATTTTGGACTAGAACAAGTACTTACTAGCTAACATTCATGCATTATTTTTCATAAAACGGCAATCACTGCAATTTGTTTAGACAGCAAGATGAATTACCTGCTCAACGACAGGAGAAGGCATGCTCTGTCTTTTTAAGTGGAGAGAAGGAAAAAGATGAAAGAGCCTGCCGATTTTCATAGTGAAGTTCCAACACTAGGCCTACTGTTAAGAGCAAGTGCTCTTATTGTTATTATGTACAGATTTCAGTGCAATAACATAGTCAAGCTGCCCCCTATACAACTGTACAAGTGTTTCCTTCTATGCTTTGGATTACAAGGACACATTCTCTGACCTTACATTTATTTAGTAGACTGCATTGGCTCCGCACAATACAGCAGAAAAGTGATCAGCCAGCATCCCTGAAGCAGCTGATCCTAAGGACTCTGCTCAAGAACCCAATGGTGATATTACTATGCCAGCCTGAGGATTGGAACCCATGACCTTCTGGCCAAAGGCACAGAGCCCTAATGTGCTGAGCTATGCACCACACATTAGATAACATTAACAAAGACCACACAAAGTACATAAAATAGAAGGTAATTTACAAAAAGTTTTTAGGTTTTTGGGTCAGAGTGCAGGGTCAGCCAGCATCCTGCACCCCTAGAGTAACTGGGGTTAAGAGCCTTGCTTGAGGGCCCAACAGTGACGTGGTCATCCTGCCAGCCATGGGATTCAAACCAGAAACCTTCCGGACCCACAGAGCCACACAGCACCCCAGTATTTCATAATCCATACACTAACTCACCCAGGCTGATGTCACTGTTTGGTGACCCAGAGGCCATAGGTTTCTGGACCTCCTTCCTGTCCAAATCATGTGGCCTCAATAACATCTCCCCCTCCTCCTTACGGATCTCATTGACTAGTCTCATGCGACAGCACGTGAAGTCCTCAAAGGAGATCCTGCCGTGTTCGTCTGCTCCCAGCTGGTTCATAATCTCTGCCACCGAGTTTTCCATATTCAGCTGGCGGCAGACCATTAGTAGGTCATTCCTGCATGGAAACAGTGCAAAATGAGTGCATTTTACAAAAAGCAGAATACTTCCTAGCCTACATTGTTTTATTTCCAATCTGGGTAACCAGATTGGAAATAAAACACCACTGGGTAATACGATAAGAAAACTTTGTCTTAACTTTCACTCCTACCCTGATAACAATCTAGATTTCAACTACACCTAATGACAACACATCTATTGCCACTTTGGGTAACTGCTTTAATGAAGGCTTGGATGAGTGAAAACAGCTACTTAATGTGGAAAAAAACTGATGTTCTTATGTTTGAAGCCCAAAGTACAAATAGAACTGCAATAATTTCAGCACTGAACATTTGCCCCAGTAGTTCAGCCCGTAATATGGGTGTCAAACCGCTCGTTCAAATCTCATATCGATGCAGTATCTAAAGCATGCTTTTTACAGGTATGGAATATTGCTAAGCTCAACCAATCTCCTACTTTTCAAGACACCGAGTAACGAATGCTTGCTTTTGTGTGTAGTAGACTGGACTACTGTAACGTTCCAAAGTCAGGAAGTGGGCAACACATATTACAGCATATTCAAAATGCAGCACCAAGATTTGGTATTAGGAACAGAAAGTCTGAACATATAACCCCGGTTCTTTGTTCTCTTCAGTAGCTTCTGACTTTGAAGTTCTTCTTATGTAATAAGGAACTTAAAGGTGGAGCAACTGTCTACTTGATCGAACTGATTAATGTCTACAGTCCAAACCGTTCACTTAAATCACCGAATTCAGATCTCCTTCTTATCTACATATAAATAAAATGACTGTTGGCTCTGAAGTCTTTAGTTACAGGGCCCTAATACTATGGAACAGTCTTCCAGCCCATGTATGGGATGCTGACTTGGTCTCTAAGTGGTAACTGAAGACCTACTACTTAAGTCTAGCATACCCACATCTTATAACATAACACACTGTGATTATGGCTGCTGGTACTACTGTACATGTCCTTGTGGTTCTCTGTGTTTTCCAGCAAAGCAAAAACATCTGTTCTGACCATCCATGCTTTCTTTTCCACCCCACATGTCTGGATGGGGCTTGGCGTGGACAGTCCCATAGATCCAAGCGCGACATTGTCGATGTGGTCTACACACAGGGAGATCTTACAAGGCTCAACATGAAGAACTGGCTCACAGACAATGACGAATCTGACCACAGTTTAGCTCTCGCATCTATAACAGCCAAATACCCTTTCCCTCTACTATATAACGGTAGCATGCCCAAGGGGTTTGGGTGGCCAGCTGACCTTGGACAGCTAAGAGCTTTTTTCGCCCTCACTGGAGAACTTTTGGTTTCTCTTCTCCATTGTCTTCTGGCCTTTTCGTTAATGTACACTGTAATTACCACACGCTCCTGTTAAGTGCCTTGGGGCAACTGTGTTATTAAACGCATTATAAAAATAAGGTGAACTGAATTTTCAGAAAAACCTGGCTATACGTGTTGACAAGCAACTAGCAATTTCCTATAGAATATATATATATATATGGCACGTGAACGTTCCTATTTAATTAGCCCCACCCTACACAAATTAATTATGAAATGCATGCCATGTTATTCATTAGCCGTTAGACGCCCATAAAATTCCTGTGAAATATGGCAACCAGGACAATAGCAATTCTGAGTTGTGTTTACGTCCCTTTCCAGATTCTTGTATGATTTCTGTTTGATGCTTGTCTTCAAATGCAGCTCTCGTGAAGTGCTGATATTCACATTACGAATTTGGCTGTCGTTATGACAGCTTTAAGGTCTCTTCTTTCCAATGCAAGATGCTCAATTGTTTATACTGTGGTTATTATAAATACACAGCAGTTACACGATTTAATAAAATGACTAATTACAAAAAATATTTGCTATTTATTTCTCATTTCGAGACATCTGACTGGCGTGCAGGTAGTGATCTATAATAGGAGACCAACATCTGATTGTGAAAAATATGTAAGCTATGAAGCTTTGTTCAAACAAAACAGTCCAGTCTGCGCCCATCTGGAAACATTACAATTCAAAAATTGATCACAGTAGTAATTACAGTTTCGGGGGCTGCGTTTAATGAGCTGAATTCCTGCAGCAGTCGGCTTGTAAATCGCCTCAGAGGCGACCAGCAGAAGTAACATTCTGGTGCATATACATATATAGCGGAGGAAAGTTTCTCAAAAACACAAAAATTAAAAAACCACAAGTTTCGCATATTGCGGAGTTTTGTTCAAAATTGTTCTAGAATTTATAAAAAAAAAAAAACAAAGAAAAACTTTCACTTTATACTTAATGTTATCTCAACGCAAACAATACCCGTGAAAGCTGCTAGCTTGAACGCTAACGCGCGCGTGCACGGCTGCCTTACCGTCTTCGACGGAGTTATCCTCGCTAACGGAGAACTTTGTTTGTTGTAATTACCTGCTGATGTATCCGTCTCCGTCCCCGTCACAGGTCTGGAAGAGGCGCTTCATCCGCTCCTCTTCGCCGGTACTCGACGTGTCACTGCTGCCGCTACTCAGACTCACCTCGACGGCGGCCGTCGCCGCCATGATCCGCCCGCCAAAAATGCCGAGTGCTGCTTTCTCTGCTCTCGCTGTCTTACAACCACCGGACTCTCTGTCGTCCCATCGAGTCCTTAACACTCCCCCGTTGTCGCGTTTCTTCTTAAATGCAGTCAAAAAAAGAAAGAAATGTCTCCTAAAGGCTACATAACTCTGTCTGTACGAGGTCTTACAAAGTGTTGCTGGCGGGCCGAGCCCCGATAAGGCTTCTGCAAGTGACTTTTTAATATACTATTTGACAAAGAAATCCCACCCTACCAAGGGTAACTTAAAATGAAACTACTAAAAGAGGGTTAATAAACTCTTCTTCCCAATTTACCCGGTTTTCAACCACAGTCCCCTGAGTTACTTAAGGGAATTGTCCTTAAGGGTGCAAGCCAAGATACCCGAAAGAAATAATTATGGTTAAAGCATATGTGGGTGATGTACATAACACTTGTGAACTTATCTTCATTGGGATCATTTATGCGCATCAGACAATATAACTGGAAAGCTTCAATAGCACTGGCGTATTTCTAAAAACAAGTGTCAAAATTGGACAAAATATGGTAGGCTGTTTTGTCAACTCCAGAATGTAAGAGCTGGACAACAAAGGAGCAGGAAAGGAGTTTTGACATCTTTGAATTTTTGTAATTAAAGCTAAAACTACAAATAGAATACACTAATTTTAATCAACAGATGTGTGTAAAGGGCTGGTCTCATTCTATCCCATTTGCATTCTGTACAGCCCACTTAACACTGCACTCTCTTTTATTTGTGTTTTCTAAACTGCACACACAACAGTGTTAGGAATATTCAGGAAGAATTGAGGCAGATGTTATATTCACAGATGAAGGTTCTGTTTAAGAGCACAGAGCAACTGTTTTCAATCTGCTACTTGTATCTACTACTTTTCTATTACTTTTCTTTCGGTTGCTCCCATTAGGGGTCGCCACGGCGGATCAACTGCTTCCATCTCCTCCTGTCCTCTGCATTTTGCTCTGTCACACCAACCACCTGCATGTCTTCTCTCACCACATCCATAAACTTCCTCTTTGGCCTTCCTCTTTTCCTCTTGCCTGGCAACTCCATCCTCAGCATCCTTCTCCCAGTATACCCAGCATATCTCCTCTGCACATGCCCAAACCAATGCAATCTCACCTCTCTGGCTTTGTCACCAAGCTGTCCAACCTGAGCTGACCCTCTAATATACTCATTCCTAATCCTGTCCATCCTTGTCACTCCCAATGGAAATCTTAACATCTTTAACTCTGCCATCTCCAGCTCTGCCTCCGGTCCTTTTGTCAGTACCACCATCTCCAGCCCATATAACATAGCTGGTTTCACTACTATCTTGTAGACCTTCCCTTTCACTCTTAGTGGTACCTGTCTGTCACAAATCACTCCTGACACTCTTCTCCACCCATTTCACCCTGCCTGCATTCTATTTTTCACCTCTTTTCTGCACTCCTTGTTACTCTGAACTGTTGACCTCAAGTATTTAAATTCACCCACTTTCACCAACTCTACTCCCTGTATCCTCACCATTCCACTGTCCTCCCTCTCATTCACACACACGTATTCTGTCTTAGTCCTACTGACCTTCCTTCACCACAGCCATGTCCATCTTTTCGCAAAATCCACTACCATCTGACCTTCTGCATTCCTCTCCTTGACACCATACCTATCCATCACCTTCTCATCCCCTCTGTTCCCTTCACCAATATGTCCATTGAGATCCGCTCCAATCACCAATCTCTCTCCCTAGGGTACACTCTCCAACACTTCATCCAACTCACTCCAGAATTCTTCGTTCTCATCCATCTCACACCCAACTTAACAGCATATGCACTAACAACAACCATCATCACACCTTCAATTTCCAGTTTCATACTCATCACTCTGTCTGACACTCTTTTCACCTCCAAAACACTCTTGGCATACTGTTCCTTCAGGATAACCCCTACCCCATTTCTCCTCCCATCCACACCAATGTAGAATTATTTGAACCCGCCTCTGATACACCTGGCCTTACGCCCCTTCCATCTGGTTTCTTGCACAATATATAAACCTTCCTTCTCTCCATCATATCAGCTAGCTCTCTCCCTTTACCAGTCATACTGCCAACATTCAAAGTTCAGCCCCTCACTTCCACTTCCTACCCTATCTCCTCTCCTACCTGCCTCCGGACACACCTTCCCCATCTTCTTCTTCAGACAACAGTAGCCCAATTTCCACCAGCACCCTGTTGGCTAACAGTGGTGGCGGTCGTTGTTAATCCAGGCTTCGACCCGTATCAGTATGGAAATCTGTATTGTTGTCTGCATATTTGATTTGGCAAAAATTTTACCCTGGATGCCCTTCCTGATGTAACCCTCCCCATTTATCCGGGCTTGACCGGCATGAAGGAATACACTGGCTTGTGCATCCCCAGTGGCTAGGTTGAATGTGCTACTTGTATCATATGTGCTAATTTTTTTAAAGAATCAAATTTCTGCCAAGGCACTGAAACATCTTGTTGCAGTATAGTTGCAAGAAGAGACTCGAGATATCATGAGCTTAAAAGACTTCATGTTTTGTTAATTTTCTATTCTCCTTTTAAGGATACACCATAAGCAATCAAAATGTTTCTTAAAGCTATCTCTGATAGTTCAGGGTGCTCCATTTCTCAGAAATACAGAATGATACCATCAATCTTACCTTACTGTGAAAAAGTATTTCCTGTTTAAACTTCAAACTAAAAATTTACAATTTATAACATTATTTTTTTAAGAAAAACTTGATTTAATGTATTTTGTGGTTGAGAACCTTTGTTGTTAAAAGGGATATTAAAATGAAAGTGGCATTTTACCAATTGGTCCCAGCAATGCAATACTTTCCTGTTAGTATTCCTTAACTCAAAGACACAAATATACTTTACTCTATTTAGCAGACACTGTTGTTCAAAGCTACATACAAGTAAGAAAAGCTTGAGGTTGGAGAGCATAGGACAGTCAGCATCCCTGCATGGAGCTAAGGACCTTGCTCAAAAGCCCAATGGTGACATAAACACTCTACTGGCCACACGATTCAAACCCACAATCTACCACACATAGGCACAGATCACTAAAATTCTGACCTACACATCAACCACAATCATAGAGCAAATTTGACCAAAGAAAACATTTCTTTTGTATAACGTGGGATAGCAGCATTAATGTAAACAGTAGTCAATGTCCAGGGTGGAATGCAGCTTGAGTTACTAGATGAGGAGGTGGCACTAAACAACTGAATTGCAGTGGGTACAAAGGAGCATCTGAAGTTTTAATTCTGAGCCAGTTAGCCTTAGGCTGAATGTACTTCTCATCTCCTTGAATTCTCTGTTCAGGGGATGCCTTCCATTGCCCAGTATACCATATTGCATTAATGAAGCTGTCCTGCCCAGTGCCAGCAAGAGAAGAATGGGCTTCCCTCTTGAGTCTGGTTCTTCCCAATTAGGTTTCTTCCTCCTGAGGGAGCTTTTCCTTACTCTCTGGGGACCTTGGGCCCAGGACTATGTAAAGCCATTTGTAACAATAATTCTCATTAAAGGTACTATATAATTAAAGTTGAATTGAATTGAACTGAACTGTATGGAGAGTAATTTGGATACTATCCTTCTCTGCACCACTACCTCCTGTATGACTGAGCTCACCACCTTAATCAGTTTGTCCAGCCTGGACATCTACATACTATGATAGCATGATTTTTCAATTCTAATATATATATATATATATTGCGATGATCTCTTCAGGTTCAGACCCCATCACATACCAAAAAACACCAACACCAGAAAACACCTTCAATAAGATTTTGCTTTCGATTACCACTGGTTTAAGAAATAAGATTACTTGCGTTGTCTTTAGTTAAAAAATTCAACCACTTACATGAGCACAGAAAACAAAAAACAGCCTTTCACGTTCATATAACTAACATTGTTTTAGACATCCCCAAGAGCCTGTCTTAAGGTATGAGATTGAAGCACGGATGTAAGTTAAACGCTTGCTTATTGGCTATAATAAAACGGCAGCGGGATCTGGCTGTGATACGTCACTTCCGGGGTGTAACTCGCTCGTGGGTAGAGTGCGTTTGGCAGGGACGTTGGCTATCGACTTTCCAAAGCTTCTTGTGGGGGGTTTCATTTTTGAAGTAACTATGTATGTTTGTGTTTAGCTAATGATTTATAGCCGCGTTTCACATTTGGAGCTCAGTGTTTCAAGAATTCTGAACATAAACTTTCCACGGCTATCTGTTTATGTTACCGTGCTGTTGCTTTTCGGCTCTATAGCCGGTTGGGGGTTTCTCATGCAGTGTGCTCTTTCTCCAGATTACTGCCGGAGCGACTAGCTGTGTGCTCTTTCTCTAGATTAGTGCCGGAGCGACTAGCTGTGTGCTCTTTCTCTAGATTA
>JAACJT020002948.1:0-10849 GCA_009936485.2 Gymnarchus niloticus | reverse complement strand
CCGTCTGCGCAGGAGGCTAATGAACCCTGAGGGAGGGGAACTGGCGGCGCGAGAGGGGACAGGGGGGGAGGAGGGGGAGGGGGGGTGGGGGGGGGAGGGGGGGAGGTACAGAGGCATTTGCTCTCAACCATCAATGAATTTAATCAAACAATAGATTTTTTTTTTTTTTTTTATAAGCCCACACAATATACAAGAAGCCAAGCGCTGTCAAAATATGACGTAAATCAAAGGGCAGGAACCAAACTTACTACAACAAAGCCTACCTTATCGGTTGGCTGGGAAGAGCCAGTATTTCTAGACCCTCATTCTAGTATCTAAAATTCAAGGGGCTTCCATTTCCACCAAGTATGGAAAATCAAAAAGCTGCAAGAGGGACTTCTGCCAAGTTAACCTGACCATCTGCCACAGGCATGGTGGACGTCCACAGCAAGGAGCTGGAACAGGACCTGTGAGACACTATCAAGAGCACACCAGAGCTATTCAACCAGCCGCAACAGCAGCTCTGAACAGACACCTGGGGACTACGCTGAGACACCGAAAAACTTGAAGCTGAACGCTACCTGCTTTTAACCCTAGGAGCAACGACAATTTGTTAGTAGGGCTCCACGATTTGGTGAAAAAGTCATATTGCGATTATTCTGGACAATATTGCGATTGTGATATAGTAAACAAATGTTATCGAGTCTACAGTACTTGCTTATCAAGGAAATTGCACAGATTACTGAACTTTCAAATGTGTATTTCAGTTCAAACATACAAACTTGCATAAAAAGTACAAAAAACTAAAAAAAGTATACTATTAATGCAGTCAATAATACAGCATTACTCTCACTTTTCCTGTGTTTTCTCCCATTTCCTGGGAGGATTTTCAAACTGCTGCCACTCTTACAGCTTTGAAGTTAAACTCACCAAACTTGAATCGCACGGTGTGGAATAAAATAAGACATGAATGTGTGTTCCTATGAAATATTGCTTAATGCCTGATATGTAATTGTCATTAAAATCATGCAATTGTGTCACTTGACATAATACTTAATAGAACTACAAATTGTGTGTGCAAGGAATAACTTGTGTATTAAGAGGTGTATTACTAACAGAAAAGAATGCAGTAATGTATACAAATGCTGAAGGTTATACCCCGAAACTGTTCGGAAGTAAAATGTATCTCATGGTGGTAAACAGAATGTTCTAAGACAACTGGGAGAAGGGAGCTAAGAGCAAGTGAAACAAGGGATGAAAGGGAGCTACACCTTGGCAGTCCGTCAAGGATAGGGTCTGTGGCAAGTATAAATTGTGGGACTGTCAGCTCCACAGGAAGAGAGAGTGACCTCAGATCTGTAGAGGAGCTGCTCTCCCATATGTATACGTACAAAAACATTTTTTGCAACACAAAAGGTCCACGTTTGGTACAAATTCCTTCCATGGTCCAAATTTCTTCCACAACAGTCATGGGGTCACACTAAAGCAACTGGCAACATTTGGTGGACATCCTCAAACCCAGGTCCTCTCCTCCAGCCAATCAAATTTCACCCATTCAAAGTCAATGGGAGGTAAATTTATTGACCTTAATGGGAAAATTTAAACTGCTGCCATTCTCACACTTTTGATGGCAAGGTCCCCAAACTTTGCACAGTTGGTCATTGGGTGACTGCGTCTCAAGGTTTGAAAAAGGGGGAGGAATGACACGATCTTAACTTGTGGTATGCTCTTTTACCACAACCCATGGGTGACCAAAATAGTTATTCTGTAGTGAGATATGTATAGTTTTAATGTTTTTGAAAGATTCTCACTCAGGGTTGACCATAAAACGCAAAATCAGGTAAAATAGGCAAGAACATCAATACACAGACAGTTATTCTGTAGTCAGATATTTGTAGTTTTAATGTTTGTGAAGTTCTCTCACTCTGGGTCAAACAAAAAACACAGAACAAACCCAGGTTTACCATCAAACGATGCTAAATTGACTCCACAGGTCACCCTAAAAATGTGTGCACATTTTGGGCACCCTGGTACCAAAAGTGTAAGGAGTGAAGCAGTTTAATTTTTTTCCTCATTAAAAGTGATGGGTGTTAAGAAAAGTCTTTTGTCATTGGATAGGCCTATGGTATAACATTTACCTTTCAATAATTATCTATTAAATAAAGCGCTACAGTCTATTTTTAATGTCTGATTTGGTTGCGGTAAAGAGCATACCACAAGTTATTTTAATTTATTTTAGTTTGTGTTATGTATGTTTCCATTATTGATGACTGAATTTTGGGTGGTAAATATAAATTCATGTATTCAGGTCATCAACAGCTGTTTGGGTGTTTCTGCAGCTGTAGTAAACAGAGAGCCTGTGTTGCACACGCATCTATTTTCCGAAGGAGCACAAGTTTTTCTGAAGCATTACGAATTCCCTCTGACTGGGTCGGTGCCGCTAAGCGCAACCCCATTCGGAATGAAATCATCTCAATGCTTTCCATTTTAAAAAACACACTCTTTCCTAGCTACCAGCATGAAGCTCTCACACACACTACCTCTCGCGCACTTACATGAGAGCACCTACTTTATCAGTGGACTATTAATGCTACCGCATACATTTCAATACACTGCGCATGCTTCACTGCCTAAACAAAGACTGATTGGTCAACTCATTATTATGGGCGTCGATAACGAGCAGGCTGCACACAAACAGAAAATAGGTTATCACGTTCACATGCGCACATTTTTTATTTAATTAAATCGCAGCCTGAGCGATTATATAATCGCTCAGGCTGACATCACAATTGCGATTCAATTAGTCGTGCAGCACTATTTGTTAGCCTCACGACCTGGCTTTGTGGCTATTCAGTGAGGCAGGTAAAAGTTCAATCCAACGAGAGGCAAATAGAGGATGTAAATTATACCACCTGTCCTGAAGGCACTGATGCCCAACTGGTATGTATTCTGACATGACAACTGCTTTGCCAGTGCTGGCCTTCACGTGCATCCAAGCACTTGCAGCTTGCTTTAAAGACACATATTATAGACCCCCATACTTGTCAGTGAATTTTCACAGAATCTTCAAATTTCCCCTCTACACTTGAATAAGCACGTTACTCCAAAGTTAAACTGTTACATCAACGCAGAGGCAGGGGACAGTTTTGATTCCCTGGATTACTGACATTTGAATTACTACACTTCTTTATGTTCTGCAAACTGAAAGAACGACTACATTATCTTCACCTGCTAAATTCAACATCAAGCATATACAATGGTGGTTATTTTGTCATGGTAATTTTGGGCTTTCAATGACTTCTTGAAACTGTTCCTTTTCTGGGGTGGAATGATTAAAGATGTATGTCGAACAATGATTATAAAAAAATTGTTGCACAACTTTGAATTCATTTTGGATTTTCTAAAATCCACACAGGGACAAAATTATACATTGTAATTTACTGCTTTTTTAAATTGCTGCTCTTCTCACTTTCCGCTCTCCACCCCCCTTCTGTGGTGTTCCTTTCAGCAATCTGGATTCAAGAGGTCCCCCTATTTGTCTGCTGGCCTACTGTGTCCTCCTTCACCTGTCCATCCTGACCGGCTTGCCGTTATCAGAGGCACCAAAACTGCCCTTCAACTACCACAACCAATATGTTGTTGTCCATCTCACTGTTGTTTCCCATATTAATGAACTTGTCCTGCCCAGTGCCAGGCAGTGGAGGATAAGCATCCCCTAAAATCTGGTCTCTGCCGTTATTGCACTTTCCTTACTCTCTGGGGACCTTGGGCCCAGGATCATATAAAGCACAATGAACAATGTGCATTGTTAAAGGCGCTATATAAATAAAATTGTTGTTTGGCCAGGAACACAGTAATATTAGCTGCAGTTTGTTACTTCCAGTATCACAAATTCATTTATATAATGACCATGCTGTCAACTCTTCATTTATGGATGTCATTTATTTATAACTTCATTGATGGATCTAATTTTTCAACTGAAAGACAACAGAAAGCAAATTCTTCAATCAATAGATGCAGATGTGCTTTCCTAAGAGCAAAGCAATATTTTTTTCTAATTCGAACTGCCAAAGTTAAAAATTGCGAATTACAGACAATTCCATGATATGCTCAGAAATAATTTTAAGCTTCTTGTCTATTGTCGAAGGAATGGAAAATGTTTGACCAACTTTAAGATAGCAGTGATCAAGTTTGTAACTATCAGATACAGAGCCATCAGGCAGGCTTTGAAGGCAACACTCTCTCAGAGAATTTAATCAGAGAAAGCAGCTCACAGACCCAGTATGTTCAAGGACCCACAGAAGGTTAACATGGCTGAGGTATTTTTGGTGATAAAATATGCTAGAGTTTAAAAAATAAACTTGTCATTAAATTTCAGAAATCAAATCGAGCATCGTGGCAACCAAAACCAATGAATCCTCCAAAACGGCAAGGCAGTGCAAAATCTTATTATATCAATTGTCTTAGACTAACTGATCAACTGTGATTTAGCTACTAGTTGCAAGTAGCTGGAGTTTATACTCCTCATCAAGTAGGCCTAAATGTACACTGTCCTGAAATGCTTCTGGCTGACCAGATGACAGAACTGGAGAAGAAAAATCCAAATTAGATTAGTGCGACCTGTCAGAGTTAATCGTGGCTGTATGCAGAACTGTAATGTGTTGTTCAGTGAACAGCAGCAAAATTATGAAGATAACAGCCCCCCTGTAAAACATCGAGGTCATGTTGAAATGAAGGCCACATGCCGGCTCAAAATCACCAATACATAAAGACAAAACAGTATTGGCTGCTTAGGAAAATGGCTGAAGAAAATATCTTGGGCATCAGTTTCCTTTGCAATGTAAAACCTCCCCCTCCTCGTGCTTGTGTTTGGAAGTATGAAGAGATTTTGAATTAAAGCCTGCATTTTCCTACAATTCTATCAATGTGCTAAACAATCTAAACACCTTTTACTACCATTTTGGAAAGGAATTTCAGTGACCACAGTTCGCATTATCAGACACCTAACGGCCAAAGTTTTCACCTATGGCCATTCATGCTCAATCTCACGCCCACCCATGACCCCCTTTCTCCCTGAACACTCACAATCCTCAGTGTACTGGAGAGAGGTGGCTCAAGCCACATTTTGGTGTTACTACCAACCACAACAGTGAAAATGATCCTACACTTTTGCAGAAACCCCCTCCATCCCTCCCACTGTAAATAAAAAGGGTGGTGGACACATGCAAGGTCCCAGCAATCACAAATCTCAAAAACACTGAAACAGGAAGAGCACATTATTTGCACAAATAGGAAAGCTCAGTGGAGATATTGTACTTCCACCAAGATGTGGGGGGAAAAAAAAGTCAGAGAGTCAACCATGGTTCTGATTTACCAAACCACACATTCAGTCAGTCTGGTTTAGTACAGCATCTGCTGATTTCAAATTCCAACGGATCATTTCCCGCTCTGAGAAAGTTAAATGCCTTTTAAAAGGCAAAAAAAAAAAAAAAAAAAAACCCACTACAAATCAAGGATGAAGAAGTGCACAGGAAATTGCTGACTGCACTCACCCTGATCACTACATGTTCCAAAAGTTATCTGCGAAACAACACCTGCTTCCCAAAGCCAAAATCTCTCATCACCTTCTTTCCAACTGCTGTTAAATTATTGGCTAGGAGAGCTGGTTCAAAGACTCTCAGTACATTATTAGAATTAACTACACACAATATGCATACTAGGTTGCACTGAATATGATGTCCATCCTCTCCAGAGTTGTTAGACTGTGTTGGCTACACATGCAATTGTTTTTGTTATAACACTATGCAATATGTATCCATGGTCAGCTACACAATTTCGTGTTCTTGTATTTTGAAAAATCATATTCTACAATTAAACTGCTATTCATAAAGCATAAGCATTATTTTATGTTACATTACCAGGAAACTATAGTTCATGGTGTGTTAGCCTGTAGGGTTCAGGAATACTTCATTGGTTTTAAAAAAAAAAAAAACTCGTGTAAAGAAAGTTTTAAGGGTCAGTAAAGCCTGTCTTTTATATCGTAGGTTCTGACTCTTGGTGAAGGGATAGAGTTTTCACAACTTCCATATTTCTTTTTTTAATCAATCCATCCCCTTGTAATCCTTTTACATTGTAAAGGTACTTCCCAACGCTAAGGTTTCGCTAATCCTTTAACCCATAAGTGCAAAGTGACCTCAGCGTTACTGGGCTCCTATTGCAAAGCAACTTGCCTGTTTGAGAGGTATGCTTTAGATAGCAAATAACTCAATTTGAACTAGGTGCAGTTGCTGTTTTGCAGGAAAGCAGACCCACTCAAATGTTGCAAGCATCTATCTTGTACAGGTAGGCTCAGGACCAGTTGGAACGCTGATGCCTTTTCTGAGTGGTTACAGCACTGCACACAGTCAAGAGCATGAGATCATGAGATAAACAATATATTAAGACTAGAAAAAACTAATACAGGCAGAAACCTCACTGTATTTGGGTGCTTTGCAGTCATGCAATTGCGTGCAATGAATGTATTCATGCTGTACTGTTAACTCCTAAATAAAGAAAACTTACTGACAGAAAAACTTACCTGTCGTTAAAAGAAACCAATTTGTAGTTTGGCTTATTTTTCCCCCACTACATTATTCTCTTGAAAACAGCAAAGAATTCCCTGTACTTCACATGGCCATGTAAAACAACTCTTCAATGTTGAAATTAATTTCAAGACCCTATCTGCCATGGAAGAAAAAGGTTACAGTACGTTTCCGTATGCAACGCCCCTTAGTGCCCATACTAGCTCCTATGTATATTCATAAAGGCCACGTCCCACCCCACCAGAGCTATTGATTCCCCCCCCCTTCTTTTTGGTATTTATAGCAGATGGGTACATTTTATATGGAAGCATCATTGCCAGAATATGGATGTCTATCAGCACAAAATTACAGTGTATGGTTCAAGCTACCACCACAACAGGGTGAGAAATGATTTCACACGATTTTGGGTCTTTCACTCCAATTTCTGTGCCACTTTCTTGCTAAGAATTACTGGTTGTTTGTAGGTCTTTAACCCTTTCAGGTATGGGGCTTACTACAGTAGATGGTCTCAAGTAGAAGAAGTGCCATACACCGAAATTCTGAGTGGCACTCAAATATCTGTGCCTGCAAATCTGGAGCTGAGTAGAGGAGAAACACCTGTGCTGTGACTGGAAAGAGTATTGTGGGCATTACCAAAAGATTGCCCCAAAACTTGATTAGATAGCGCAAACCCAGGGGAGAAAGAGGGAAATAAAAAAAAAAAAAATAAAAAAATCTTATTTACGGCTCAACATGCACGGTCGACAGGAGAAATGTTTCAAAAGTCCGCAGGCAATTCAAACATGTGCCACTACAACTGTAAATGCAGATAGACCGATGCATGAATAAATACGACGGATTCCTCAAATAAATGACATTTTAACTTACAAATGTGCCGCCAAACAGTTGCGAACGAAGTTTTGAAATTTGTAAACCAAAACAAGAGTCGGAAGTATTTGTGGATCTCGTTTCATTTGTGTGGATGTTCGTTCAGTTTACAAGTGTCCCCCATACACAACTAATACCCAAATTAAATACCTACGAATTCATGCCACAGAATATTTTGCATTACCCAAATCAAGCAAGCTCGTCGGATATTTCTTTGCAAACGAAACAGAAAACGAAACTAACAGAAGGGACGAAAGTTTCGTTATCCCAAAGAAATACCCGCCATGGCATACAGCTACATCTTATTACTCAAAATGCTCAATGACTCGTATATTCTCCATCTGTGTTATAAAAATGCAATCAGGAATTAAATGGACAAGCAGCAGATGGCCGGAAAACGTACATGAATTCAAAGGGCGTGCCTAAAACTAACGCAAAATGTATTTCATGCTGGGTTAAAGATGACATATTTTAGATGCAAGGTATATTACATGTGTCCTGTTTAGGTCGTTAATCGCCCGTCCAATTTTAGTACGCCTTACTTTGCTGATGTTTTCAGGTTTTGTAGCCAGTCAATCATTATTTTGTCCTCAGTTAAAGTACAAATGCTGAAGACACTGCATCAGGAACCAGGTTAACTCTAACAGCTGAGGACCGACAGAGAGAGTATTGAAAGTAACTAAGTACACTGACCTATCTGGCCTTACACATGGTGTCTACATTTTACATTTTCCCCTTAAAATTACAGGTCACAGGAAGAAACTAACCAACAATGCTGGATAGCAAGGAAACAGGCATAACACGGAGAGATCATGCAAACGGCACACATACAAAAGGATAGGATTCGTACCAGGAAGCCCGCGGGTGTTTACCAACACCAGATAAATTCAGAAGAGAGCATTTGGAGTAAACACCACGTAGTGCTACCGTAGCTGAAGCTTTTTCTACTAATGCTCTCCAGATATCTGACTTCCTAGGGAAAGGAGAGGTGCGCTGGCCAGCATGTTGGCTCCTTTTCTCACCCGTTTGTTACGGGGAGTCTTTTGCTTAAGTTTTACGCTTCCCTTCTTGTCCTATTCTGGTTTAGTACAAGGCTAAGGTTACAAAGCTAGCTAAATGGTTCCTTTTATTTAAAACAGCGTGTGCTATTTCGTACAAGTACCTCACCGCGAAAGTTTCACCTCCTCATAGGTAGCTGTGCTGGACAGCACATGCCGCCTATCATTCGTTTTTCGACAAGACTCACCATTTTTCACACTTCTCCGTCTCCACAACTTAACATCTTCTAAGAAACCACGAACGTATTGAACGTTGTCGCTAGCCCACTGTTGAACTTGCTTTTTAAAAAATAAAATCGTGCCACTCCGGAGCTGGCCCTGTAGACATTAGGAAGTGACGTTCGCGTTCCGTTTTGTCAGCCCCTGGGAGGGTCGAGTGAATAAACATACGCCTCACAGGCGGATTTTTTTTATTATTATTTAAATAAATGAAATAAAAACCCAGGAGGACTCGTACCTTTTGAGAGTCGACGTGCATTCGTTTATTTTAAGCGGTTTCCTTCAGAATGGCATTAGATTACCGTTTCATCGCTGACTGAGGCACGTTTGGCATTTGCGAAACAACCCACAAACGACAAACTTGGTGTAAAGAGACGTAACAACCGGAGGACACGTTAACGAGAGCCGAAAGGGATGCAGTCACATTTAAGCAGCTCAGCTAACACATTAGTCCAATGTACCGCAATAGATGCCCATCTTGTGTGAAGGCAGTTTATGAGCACTCCGGTGCCGTCCTGCACGACCTAACCCTGTCTGCAGGTGGCATGTAAGGTGACGTTCATTCAAACTTGAGGCCTTCAACCGACGTTTGTGGTCAAACTTTTGATTTTTATATTGCCATTTAACGGAAGTACTGGCAACTCTACGTATATGAATATTCAGTTTCCTGCGCCTCTCCAGTAAGCTGCGCTCGTACTGGTAGTACATGCAGATATGGCCTCCATAGTCCATATCGTAGCCTTTCCAGCTACATACACTTGGCACTTTTCAGTTTCCTCACGTTTCATCACACTTACCATGAGGTTGAAGCTTTTATTTGTAGGTACATGACTGTCTATGACTCTTTTCCTCGGTCTCTTCAGCCAGGAGGATAAACGGATTTTAGGAATGATAGTTCATGTATCAGGCACGAATATGGCCAACAGCTTGTCTCTATTTCAAGTTCAGGCTACCGAAGCAAGAGGAAACTTGTTTTTTCCCGATTGACACGCTGGCTTTCTAGCTCACTTTACTAAGATAATAAAGCCTACCGCTCGTTACGGGTGGCAGTTAATCATCACCCTGAGTATATACGCTTGTCGTTACGTACGTCAAATTTAAACTTGCCCACCTTGCTCTAATCGGTAAACAATCTTGACTATGGCGTGATGGGTTAAGAAAATTAAAACGCGTCAAAATTAGCCAGACGATCATGCATTTTGTTCCTTGGATGGTTATCCCGTTAATTCAGAAAAACAGAAAAATATTACTCGTAAAAACAGGATGGCAATCTGGTTAATTCGGTGTCGTATCTTGACTATAACAGATAATATGCCGTACCATTAGGTGGCGCTGTGTTGGACGTAATATGTCCCGACTGTCTGGCGCAGCAAAAGAAAAAACAAGTTGTTGGGTTCTTGTTAGGAGGTCATCTGTTCTGGCGTACTGTATGGAATAAAATAGGAAGTGTAATAAAAGTTATGTTCTGCACGTATCCGGACTGTTCAGTTCCCGATACAACATTTGGAAAAACAGCGGGTTTTTTTCTTCAGATGAATGCAGTACGCTTCCGTATACTATAACCCACCCACTGATTTAGTTTTTTTTCCCCCCAGTTGATCATTCTAAAATTAACCCAGCCACTGGGGGTGCACAGGCCAGTGTATTGCTTCGTGCCGGTTCCAAGTCCGGATAAATGGGGATTGTTACGTCAGGAAGGGCATCCGGCGTAAATGTGTTTTGCAGACAACAACATAGATTTTCATACCGGATCGGTCGAGGCCCGGGTTAACAACGACCGCCACCAGTACTGCTAGCCAACAGGGTGCTGGTGGAAATTGGACTACTGTTGGCCAAGGCCGAAGGAGAGGAGAAAGGCGTGTCCGGAGGCAGGAGGAGAGGAGGAAGTTTAGGAGAGTTGAATGCTGGCAGTATGACTGGTAAAGGGAGAGAGCTAGCATATATGATGGAGAGAAGGAAGATTGATATATTGTGCGTGCAAGAAACCACATGAAAGGGGAGTAAGGCCAGGTGTATCAGAGGCGGGTTCAAATTGTTCTACCATGGCGTGGAAGGGAGGAGAAATGGAGTAGGGGTTATCCTGAAGGAACAGTATGCCAAGAGTGTTTTGGAGGTGAAAAGAGTGTCAGACAGAGTGATGAGTAT
>JAACJT020002947.1:0-10850 GCA_009936485.2 Gymnarchus niloticus | reverse complement strand
CTGACTGTATAACTTGATCAGCCTTTTTGACTTGACTGTACTCTGACTGTATAACTTGGTCAGTCTTTTTGACTTGAATGTATTCTGACTGTATAACTTGATCAGCCTTTTTGACTTGACTGTACTCTACCTGTATAACTTGGTCAGTCTTTTTGACTTGACTGTATTCTGACTGTATAACTTGGTCAGTCTTTTTGACTTGACTGTCAGCTGGTTTTGCCATCTGACTTTGATGTTTATCTTTGTGAACATTAGTTGGATTTGCTGTCTGTGTTACAAGTTACAGTAGGAATACATAAAACATTTGTGGTGGTAAATAAAGTACACATTTTGTTACAATTTTCATACGGTGTATTTCCGCCAAACAAATTGGCTCAGAATCAACAAAGTTAATGGAAAAATAAAAAGGGTTGATTTTTTTTTTTTGAAACAGAGTGTATGTACTATATATGCACTATATGGACAAAAGTATTGGGACACCAGTCACATACTTTTGGACTTCTGTAATTAATCTATATTCATTGCTGAGACAGGTGTATAACTAAAAACACAGCCAAGCAATCTCCAGCAACAAGCACTGGTGGCAGAATGGGTCATCCTGAAGAGATCTGTGACTGTCAACATGGCACCATCATAAGATGCCACTTTCCCAACAAGTCAGTATCAAACTTCTGCCTTAGTTAACTGCAAGTGAAGTGATCGTGATGTGGAAACCTCTATAAACAACAAGAGTTCAGTTGTGAAGTCATAGGCCACACAAACAGAAAGGGACCCGATGACCCAATGTCAATATCCAAACTCACTGATGCTGTTATGGCTGAATGGCAGCAAATCCCACCAATGATATTCAAACATCTAGCGCAAAGCCTTTCCCAAAGAGTGGAGGCAAAGAAAGACCAACTTCTTATTTATACCCTTAGTTTAGGAATGAAATATTGCACAGGCAATTGCCCCAATTCTTTTGTTCATATAGTGAATATAGTATGGTGCTCCAGTAGATGGCCTGGCCTTCACAGTCAAGCCACATGAACCAAACAGAAGATGGGGGTGAGCTGGAATGGAGAGTGAAGGAGATGAAGGATAAGCATCCAGCAAGTACTCAGCATGTGTGGGAACTCCTTCAAGACTGTTGGAAATGCACCTCAGGCGGTGATCTCATGGAGCTGGCAGAGAGAGAAGGTCAAGGGTGGGCAAAGAGGTCATCGAGGCATAGGGGGGCTACTTTAAAGAAGGTGTTATGTGGGATAGTTTTGCTTTAACACTTTTTATAGTCTCTGCATAATTCTATATGTTATTTAATAGTGTTGATATCAACAGTATTATTCAAAGATGCAGAAAAAAGTAACTGTAGAGTAACAATAAAGAAAACCTGTACTATGAGTAGCATCCAAAATTTTGACTAGCATTGTATTTATAACTATGTATTTATATTGTTTATGTTATTTTTCTCATACTCATTAAATACACAAGCTTGATTTCAGCTTGATTCGCAGCTTGTGTTTGCTGTATACATGTTGCTATCTGAGCAGCATCAAGGCCGGTGAATCAGGGAAGTCTACAGGTGTGTTGCACAGCAGGCATTATGGTAAAACTTTAGATAAATGTTCCAATGCCAGACCTTCATTCCTGCTTTATGACCACTTTGGACAGATTTGCAAAAGTTTCTCAAAAAATTACAGTGCATTACGTGACCGTCATTAGACTAGCTGAAATGCATCTACGTACAGCTACATGTAGTATAATTGTATTCAAATTATTTTTATAGCGCCTTTCACAACACAGTTTCCCAAAGGCACTTAACAGGATTGTGTGGTAATTACAATGTGCGTTCATAAAAAAAGGCCAGGAGATAATGGAGGAAAGGAACCAAGTGCATTAAGACAGGTTAAAGTAAAAGATGGACTACACTCTTGAAGGGATACCAATTCATTGCAGGAAAGCCTGGCATAGGCATAATTAAAAGAGACCAGTTCACCTCAGGAGCATGTGTCTTGTGGGAGGAAATCTGTGTGTCAGAGGAAACATTTAATGTTACACTGGCAGAGCTTGGACCAAATTTCAGCCTGTGACCTTGGAGATGTGAAATGATAATGAGACTAGCTGAGTTACCATGCCACCCACACATAAAGAAATGTCAACGTTTAAATCTGCTGTCTTCACCTCTCTAGCTAAACCCAGCTAGAGAACCTAAACACGCTTCAAAATTACTGTCAAAATGTTGGCATTAGCTGTTGGATTAAATCAAGCATTCATTGTGTATATTGTAGTGTGATATTACAATGCAGAATGTGTTGTTCAACCATCTTTAGTCAATTTTAAATGAATGCTTTTAATAAATGTTGCATATGCAATACAAACAACACGTGTGGATTTTATTTCATGCGTTTTATGGTTGGTTCAGCATTGATACAGAAATCAGCCGTAAAAGTGTAAGGTGTAACATTAATGTTTCACGTGACTTTGCAAGCTGGTTAAATGATTTATGTTAAGGTTCATTATGGTGTTAGTGCAAAAATCACATAAAAGCATCTCTGAGGCAATGTAAAAAACATTGAATGACCAATGACAATGAATTAATTGTGTCTTTCCTCTTTATTTGTTCTTATTTGTTTTAAATTTGTTGTCTATAGATACTATCTGAGCTGAGTGTTTGTTTGAATAATGACAGACAAGGGGATTACTGAGGAATGACGCTGAGGGGAATCCATTTAGATGAAGCTGAGGAGTGGAGGAGTGGCAGATGAGAGCATCAGACCAGACAGGTGCTCAGTGCTATATTTGTGAAACTATTTTGCTGGATTATATTCTATTCTTTTCGCTCTTTGAAAGGTTTTCTTAATATGTAATTCTTTCGTGGATGGTGGTATGGTAGCTAGCATTGTTACCCCACACTCTATGTGTGGATTTTACATTCTTGCCTCTGATTTTACATTCTTGCCTCTGATTTTACTTTCTTGCCTCTGATTTCTGTACAGTTTGCATGTTCTCCCTCCGTATCCTGGGAGGTTTCTCTCACACAGTCCAGAGACGTGCAGTTAGGTTACCTGGCATCTCTAAATTGCCCATAACGTGTTTATGCATAAGCCCAGCGACAGACTGATATCCCATCCAGGGTGTGCCCCAATCTTGTGCCCTGTGCTGCCTGGGATAGGCTCCAGGCCCCTCCTGTGATCCTGTTCAGGATAAGCAGTTAGAAAACAAATGGACAAATGGAAGTCTTTTAGCGTGTATGTAATAGCATAGATTTTTCATTGGACTCAAACTTAACTGCTGTATACTAAGTGTTTTAAATTCATAGTAAAAGTGAATTACTGCAAAATTGTGAGAATAGGGTGGCCTGTTACTGTTTGTTGAAAGATTTGGCAAGAAATGCAGCTTAATTTTTAGCATAGTGGCACCTTTTTTGTTATCCATTTTCCAAAAAAAGCACTGATCGCAACAATGCCAGGGTAACATCAAGCCTTCCTCCAAATGGAAACATAATTCAAAGCAGCAAATACTCGAAATTAGAACTCCCTCAAAGGGTGCAATTCTGGCGGTGGGGGGGGGGTCATCTGTCTAAACCTCTTAACTTTACTTTCAGGGCCTACTGTCCCTCTGCATTGCCTCATCGGCGGCTTTCAGTGGCTTTGAGGCTGCCATCAATGGGAACTGTGGCTGTGCTGAAGGGGGATAGAAGGCTTGCTGTTGAATGATGCACTGTGACACGACTGGTGCACTGCTGGTAAATATATGCATATCAGGGATGTTTTCCCATGATGCCGCTGGGCTTCCAGGCTACCTCATCTCTCCGCTGCAGGATTAGTGATGAAAGCACCTTGGACAGTTCAAAAGGGCAATAATGGCATCACAATGGGCCATGATAACATCACAAGAGGGGGAACTCATGAATGAAGAATGATTATACAACATACATCTTTATTTTAAAAAACAAGAATTTGTTGCACAAGTCCGAATTTATTTTGGATTTTCTAAAATCCACACAGGGTCAAAATTATACATACAGGCTCAATTATATACATACACTCCAACTAATATTTGGGCGAAACTTAGCAAGTTGCACTTTGACCAGATGCTTTTGGTAGCCATCAACAAGCTTCTAGCATAATTCTAGCTGGACTTTTGACCACTCTTCTTGGCAGAATTGGTAAAGTTCATTTCAATTTGTTGGTTTCCTGGCACGGACCGGGCTTTTAAGCATAGTCCACAAATTTTCAATAGGGCTGAGGTCTGAGCTTTGGGAAGGCCATTTCAAAAGCTTAATGTTAGCCTGCAATCCACAACCAGTTTTGATGTTTGGGATCATTGTCCTGTTGGAACACCCAATTGTGTTGAAGTTTAAACCGTCTATCTGTTGATTGGAGGTGATGTTGAAGAATTTGGAGGTAGACCTCCTTCTTCATTATTCCATCCACCATGTGTAATGTACCAGTACCACTGGCAGCAAAACAGCCCCAGAGCGTGATGCTACCACCACCATGCTTGCCAGTTGGTACAATGTTCTTGGGTTTGAAAGCCTCACCATCACTCATCCAAAGATGCCTCTTATCATTGTGGCCAAACAACTCAATCTTTGTCTCGTCTGACCAAAAAACTTTCCTCCAGAAGGCTTTTTGCTTGTCCATGTGGGCAGCTGTGAATCTCAGTTGAGCTCGAAGGTGTCAGTTTTGGAGCAGGAGCTTCTTTCGTGGACACCACCCCCTCAGTCCATGGCGATGTAAAACTCGCTTGACTGTAGACAGTGACACTGGTGTTCCAGCAGTTTCCAGTTCATGGTAGGCTTAGGCCTTGGTGGTTCCTGGGTTTTTCCTGAACATCCTAACCAATTTCCTCTCAGCTGAGGGTGACAGTTTGGGTCTTCTTTCAGACATTGGCAAAGTGGGGACACCACCCAATAATTTGTACTTACGTACAATTGTTTGAACTGATGATCTTGGAATCTGCAGTTGTTTAGAAATGGCTCCAAGAGACCTTCCTGATTTGTATAAATCTACAATTCTCTTTCTTAGATCTTCACTGAGCTCCTTGGACTTTCCCATTGTTCTGAGTGTTGGTCAGTCCAATGTGTGCTGTCAAACAAACCCTTTTTATGCTGGCACAGAGAAGCTACCGGCTGTAGTCAATCATGACCACTACCGAGAATTTAATAGGCCTTGGCCTTGTCAAGTTAAAAGACATTGTAGAACCTTCAGTGCCACTTATTTAAAAATTTATGTGGGTGTATGTATGTATTTGAGCCTGTATGTATAATTTTAACCCTGTGTGGATTTTAGAAAATCAAAAATAAATTCAAACTTGTGCAACAAATTCTTGTTTTTTAAATCATTGAAGATTTATGTTGTACAATCATTCTACCCCAGAAAAGTAACAGTTCAAGGAAATCATTGAAAGCCCAAAATTACCATGACATTCATGTCCATGATAAGTGTATGTAAACTTCTGACCACAACTGTAAATGGAGTGATTCAGTTTTAAGACATTAATGTTGCTAAATTAAAACATTTTCTATAGCATCTGTGGGCTGGTGGGAGGAGAATACAAAACAGCAAACAGTGTAAATAAAACTGTATGCCTGGTGAAATCTGAGATGATCTCTTGACCCCAGGTGGACGGGCATATCTTCGTTTGTCACATTGCCTGCTGGCGCTCACCTCCCTTCCTGAGGCTGCCATTGATTTTATGTATTGGCTGCAGGCTAGTTCATAAGGAATGAATTACAAAGTCAGGGCTCTGTGCTAAGCAATTGCTTGCATGGTCATGCCCTTTAGCTCCAGTGTTGTCTCCAGCCCAACAGCAATGCGTCCATTGCGGTCCAGCTAAATTTCTTAGACAGTGATGACGCAGAGGGGATGACATCGATAAAATGGAAGCTTTTGCTTCAGCTGTTTTGCTTCCGATTTACGAAAATTGAGTTATAGGATGCCTGTGACAGCTACACGCTGTACTGTACTGTAGTTTATCAAAGCCACCATTCATCATTCATAAAAGCCACAGAGGAAAAAAAAAACAAAATGATGTTTCTCCAAGGTTTTTTTTTTTTTTAGTGAACATGCTATGCCAGCATTAGAAAGACGTGCATGTTTGCTAAAGCAGGAATATGCAGTTTAAGCAGGTGCCTAATAACACAGAAGAACAATTTCAGAGCTTTTTGACTGAACTGCACCCCTGTGTTTATGGTGACTTGATGGTTGATGTGTTATACATATATGCATCAGACATGGGCCAATCCTGCTCCTGTTCTTTCTCTAGTGTGGAATGACAGAGACAGCTAAATCTCTGTTCTCTAGTGTGCACCATGATGAAGACTGCTGATGTGACAACATCGGAGGTCTTTATATTGCAGGATGTGAACTATATAGAGCATGAGGGAGTCCATGACCTTGTTTTAGAGCCTATTTTGAGAATCACCGCAAGACCCTTTGACTTCATGAACGTACTGCAAGGATAGAAGAGCTGATTAACTGTAGAGAAATAGTTCACTCTTACATCTTCCGACTGTTTGTCCAGGACAGGTTCACAAAGGGTGGACCTGGAAGCTGTCCCAGGCAGCACAAGGCATGGGTACCCCCTGGACAGGATGCCAGTCAATCTCAAGCAGCCAAAAAGCAGACAATATAGCAATTCAGAAAAGCCATTAACCATGACTGGATGTCTTTGGATTATGGGGAGAATCCCGAGTATCCAGACAAAATCCATGCAAGATGGGGTGAACATGCAAGGTCAACACACATGAAGCAGGGGCAGGATTCAATCTTTCAGCCTTGGAGGCATGAGGTGGCATGGTAAAACAAGAAAATTCCGAAAAAGTCTGAACGCATATATATCCAGAGCTCATGACTCCCACATCCTTCAACCTTTTTGCGACCCAGAGTGGAAAATCCAAAGAGTGCATATTAATGACCATGAGATGTAAAGCTCATCAGTTGTCATGTGCTCAAACCAAGCAAAAAAAGGTTAATTCACTAATAATATGACAATGCACTGCAGACTGTAATAAGTGGACATAAGATTCTTAAATAAGCCCTTGCTATGGTGCCCCCTTAGCCTCCTTGCATTTATTTGCGAGTGATAAACCAACCGAGTGTGTGCACCAGTTAGCTATCAGATACTCTCCTAAAATCTCTGCTATACAGTCTAGAAGAGCAGGAAGAGAGATGGGATTTGACCTCAGCATCGCACTGCCAGTTGTACTCAAAAATGCCTTATAAAGATCAACAGCCAGAGGAAAAGGGAAAGAGAAGATGTATAATGACCATGGTCTTTTTTTTAAATTTAGTCCTGCTTTTTGCGCCAAGAAATACAAGCTTTCCATCACACATCTGGCTATTTTCACTGCAGTTAGGTTGACGTGTATGTATTCATGTATATAACTGGGACTGAGATGTTGCCAAGAACACTGTTCGACGTCCTCATTTCATGTCATCGCATTCACCATACGAAAGGCGTTCTCACAGATGGCTCTGCACAGACCACACTGTTCTGCTGTAATTGCCTTAGACTGAATTTGGGAGATCTGAGCTTTGCTGGTTCTATGCCTGGGATTTAACCTGCGACTCAATAGATGTCACTCATCATCCTAAGCTCTCCTATCCCATCCATTTGTGTGTTGTAGCTGGTGATGGGGCAAATGAGGCTTCAAAACCCATGGTGGGTGGGAGTATCCCAAACTACCAATCAATGCTGGTGTTAACTGAGGCTTCAAAATCCGTGGAGGGTGGGTGTATATATCCTTACCTGCTAATCAAAAATTTCCACTTTGAATGATGTTGCACACGAACAAACACAGTATGAGTCTGTTTTGTAATTAAATCATTTACACACACATCGTTGTAATTCCATGCTTTAGGAAAAAAATATCTTTCTCCTACTTAGTTCCACATCTGCCTGGATTATATTAATATGTTTTGTTGGGAGATTAAAGTTTCAACATGTGCAGTATGACTCAGAGTTGGCCGCTATCTGATGACAGGCAGGACTGGTGGAGAGCCGTTCAAAAATCCATACCGCTTCTACCTCCATCCAGGCGCTATGGGCAGTTGTCAATCTGGATGAACTATCACATAAACATTTTCCGATTGCTATCTCAGGTTTCTATAGCTGGGCAAAATCCTGTTAACTTCTGACACAATCATCTCACAGACACCAATACGCCTCTGTCCATCCTGACTCCCTGTGAGTCGCAGAAATGACTTTTTGCACCTCCTGCAGCAGCCTGGGAAAAACACACATGGACACATTCACAGGGACACACACATGCACACACACAAACACACGCGCGTGTACACGGAAATAGGGTAGAAGAGGACCAAGCAGTACAAACGAACAAGGAGGACGAGCAAAATTCAAAAGAAAAGCTATTTCTTAGCACACATATGTGTTGTCTACCACTGGCATCCTGTCCATGGTGTCTCCTGCCTCATTTTCAAGGTGTGTCTTGGGATTGACTCCAGACTCACTGCTGTTCTGGACTAGTGCTCATGGGTGGGTAGGCGGGTGTATGAATATATGTTGTCGATGAGCACTTTTTGTGCAATAGGCTTGATTTTGGAATGCTACAAAAACAAATGCATTAATGGTAAAATGAAGATGAAAAATTGTGACTTGAAAAGGTATGTAATTGCATTGTTACCTGGAAAATCTGCATCTTCAGCATATTATTTATAGCAAGTCTGAAACATGCCCTGTTGTCCCTCACGTGGAGAGTGCTCAGCAGTCTGCTTCATCGGCCTCTCTATTGTCGGCCGGGCCTAGACAGATGGAAAGTCCTGGTGATCAAATGAGCCGTGGGGCAAAAATGTTGTTTTGTCCTCCACCTCCGATATCCCCCAAAACCTCACGCGGTACTGCTGGAGTCAGGCCCTGACCTGGCAGGGGGACAGGGGCTAAAAGACAACAGCTCCCAAAAAGCCTGACCTCTAATTAATACTCTTGGCAAAGTGGGCTTTCACAAGATATTACAGTGATACATGTGCCGCAACACTCCCCGAGCCATCAGCGCTGCCGCATCCTGGCACCCTTTGGGGGTGTTTGTTCACAGAGGAAGGGGAGGTGAGAGTGGGGGGTTGGGGGTGGGGGAGGCACCAGGGCCAACAGTATAGCGGGTCTCGCCTCGTAACCGTCCGCCAAGGCACAGAGACGCCTTTTCCTCCTCCCTCCCCCCATCCCCACGCCTTGTCAGATCCCATCTCCATCCACGGAGCTCAAGGAAAAAGAGAGTTGGGTGACGGGAAACGGAGATCAGTCGTGTCGGGAGAAGACAGGCCCTTTACAGGCCTTTCGCACTGGACAAGAGAAGATGTCTCCCAACATCTAGCCGGGCTTGACGGTGCCCATCTGAAGGGCTGTGACCCCAGTCATCAAAGGCTCTCTCACACTACAGCGTTGCACGAGAAAGACGTCCCGGAAGTCAGACGAGGATTCTTAAAGCACCTAGAAATCAACAGCAACAAGTTTTACATTCACTTTCATTCTGATGTATCTGAGTTTCAAGGATGCAACTTGCCATCTATCCCTTCATTGACGAATTGTGCTTCTACGTTTCATTTTATGAACATCGTTTTGGGACAAAAATTAGATCAAAATGTTTTCTGATAGAAATGTGTGATTAACTCCAGCTTCCCTGCTGGTATGCATGCTTGTGTTTTAATGATTAATTGTTAAGAAAGTCTTTGATATATGTAAAGATCTTGTATTTTCAACATTAATTTCAACACTTGCTGCTAAAATCAGGCAAGATATTTGTGCAATCTTGCACAACAATGATTCAAAATGGATTGTGAAACGTCGGACTGATATCCCATATAACGAACTTCTTAATTTCTTCTCATAAATGGGAATTATGTGGATGGATGACAGGCATGCTGGGGAGGATGTCGAAGGCAAAACTAAAAGAATCATGTGAGTCAGCTCAGTGACAATCGCTGATCCTTAACCTAATCAAAATATGGATAACTGTGTCATGTTGGTAGGATTTATAAATCAGCACAAGTGCTTGGCTAAACTGCTATCGCTAAGCCCTCAGCTTTCACAGTGGATGACGTGTTATAACAGGAAACAGATGATGTTGGGAGGAAGCAATGTTGAATTTGTATTATGCCGTGAAGGATTTGCATCGCGAACAGAATCACAGAATGAACTCCTTATGAGGGTATTAGTCATTCTGACTGATGCGATCATCCCTGCATATTTCAAATCATTTCTTGAAAGGCTGAATTGCTGACATGCACACGCATTTACTGAAATATAGCAGATAGGAAACAGTAGCTCACTGGCACCTAAATATTGGCGTTGGTAGGTCAGTGTGCTCAACTTGCCCAGATAGCTTAGGTGAAGAACATCTTATTGCAGCATTATGAGAAAAAAAAACCTGTCAGTGTTCTTCAAAAAGCACTGACATCGGTCAGTGCTGTGGGAAACTGGACCAGGATCGGATAATGAAGCAAGTGGTCACAGAGCAAACGTGAAGTCAGGCTGCTGTGAGCCAAATGGTCCTCGTCGATGATTGACAACCGGGAAGAAATATCCCAAATGCAAAAAAAAAAAAAAAAAAAAAAAAGAGCAAGGATGTTCAGCCTTGCGCTGACCAGAAGGGATGCCGGGTGAAAGTACGGCGGAGGATTCGCCCGGGTACTTGAACCTGTCCAAAGACATCGCAGACTCTGGCGCCTAATTGGTCTTGATGGTTGCTGGTGATTCTGGCCCATATGGGCGTGCATCTAGCCGTTCCCTGCCCATCCACATTCCTGTCATGTTTAACTCCGGGTGATGAGGACTGAATCTGCAGACTGTGTCCACGAGCAAGAGCCAGAAGGGGGGGGGGGGGGGACATGGGGCTTGTGGCGGGGGGGGGG
>JAACJT020002946.1:0-10852 GCA_009936485.2 Gymnarchus niloticus | reverse complement strand
TTTAGGATGTTTTCCGCTCTCCTGAGGCAGCGAGAGTTGTGCAGCTCGTCCAGAGAGGGTAAACGACAGCCAATGATACTTCTGACAAAGCTGTAATTGTTGGGGATTTTAATATTCATGTGGAAAATGACTCTGATCCTTGCAGTATGGCATTTGCCTCTCTGCTTGAAACTGTTGGTGTTGTGCAGAATGTAGTAGAGCTTGCTCACTCAGGTAACCACACTACAGACTTGATTCTGAGCCACAGTATCCCTGTGGAGCATGTGTCTATCTCCCTCTAAATCCTGCAGTGTCAGATCACTCTCTACTAACATTTGAACTACTGCTGAAATCTGCTACTCTGCCTGTCTCCAAAGCGAGTGTTAGTCGCAGTATTACTCCTTCCACTGCAGCTGTTATCGTTATGGTATGTTCACACCGCGAGTGGCGAGAGCGTCAAAGTGACCGGAAGTCATTCACTCTCTATGGGAGGTCGCGTCGCCAGGCGATGAGAAGCGGCGCGACGCGATTTTGGTGTGGAGAGCGTCAAAACGAAGCTGAAACCCGGTCAACTTTATGGTAATGAGGTATGACACGACTCGCCGGCAACCAATCGGAATGTAGAAATGCTCCGCTAAAGTGAGTTCTACAGAACACAAACATAAACATAAACTATTGTTCCGACCAAACAGTTCCCAAGCATAATGGAAGAGAAACTGATCATAGCCGTAGCGGGCTTACCAGTTATTTATGACGTGTCCCTGTTTGTGTACAGGGACATTAAAAAATGAGCCATGGACCAAAGTTTCTGGAACTATTGATGTTCCAGGGGGGTTTATGAAGTGCATAATATATTTTAGTGAAAAAAGGAAGAAATCGCATACTAATTTTGGCGCCATAGCATACAAAACAATGTGAACTGTCGGTGATGTTAACCTTACCGACGTATTCGCCGCAGGTAAATTAGTGCTGCCTTTAAGCAACTACTTCGCAATCATCCATAGTGAGAAGATAAACTTGAAAAGAAGCGCAACACAATTTATAGGCAACATTTTTTCCTGCAGAACGCTTGATTTTAAGCAGGAATGCAATTAACTGACGCATAACAATACCGATTTGAGAAATTATGCCCGATCGGCAGTCGGCCCAAAGATAAACTACGCATTTGTTTGCTTTCCCTTTAAAAAGCTTCCAAGACCTAGTGTTCTGAACGACCTTGTCCCCGCCTACTCCATCCACGTCACAGAGCGGCCGCAGCATTCGCTAACGTCGCGGGTAGGACGGCCAGAGCGAGCAGTTGACGCCCTCGCCGCTTGCGGTATGAGCGTACCATTAGCCGGTTTCCCCCGGTGTTCTCCCTGATTGGTAAGCCCACAAATGAATCTGAGCTTGAACAGGTATCGATAAATATTGATCACTCACTTTGTAGCAGTCTTGACTTGGTTGCTCCGTTTGAGAAGAAAATGCTTAAAGATAAGAAATATGCTCCTTGGTATACTGACAATACCTGTGAACTTAAAAACGCTTCAGGGAAATTGGAGTGTAAATGACGCTCATCAGACTTGGAGGTTTTCAAAATTGCATGTAAAGATAGTGTTTTAAAGTACAAACAAACCTTGATCACAGCTAGATCCACATATTTTGATGGAAGTGGTGAGATCTGCAGTAGGAGTGAAGGATGTGTTCAAGGTAGAGGTGGGATTACATCAAGCTCTGAGCCCTTGTTTGCAATGGTGATGGACAGGTTGACAGACAAAATCAGACAAGAGCCTCCGTGGACTATGATGTTTGCGGATGACATTGTGATCTGTAGTGACAGTAGGGAGCAGGATGAGGAGATCCTGGAGAGGTGGAGGTATGCTCTAGAGAGGAGAGGAATGAAGGTCAGTAGGACTAAGAAAGAATACATGTGTGTGAAAGAGGGAGGACAGCAGAATGGTGAGGATGCAGAGAGTAGTTGATGGTGAAGGTGGATGAGTTTGAATACTTGGGGTCAACAGTTCAATGTAACGAGGAGTGCGGAAAAGAGGTAAAGAGAGTCCAGGCAGGGTGGAGTGGGTGGAGAAGAGTGCCAGGAGTGATTTGTGACAGACAGGTACCAGTAAGGGTGAAAGGGAAGGTCTACAAGATGGTAGTGAGGCCAGCTATGTTATATGTGTTGGAAAAGGTGTCACTGATAATAAGGCAGGAGGCAGAGTTGGAAGTGGCAGAGTTAAAGATGTTAAGATTTGCATTGGTTGTGACAAGGATGGACAGGATTAGGAATGAGTATATAATAGGTTCAGCTCAGGTTGGATGTTTTGGAAACAAAGCCAGAGAGGCGAGATTGGGTTGGTTTAGACATGTGCAGAGGAGAGATGCTGGGTATATTGGGAGAAGGATGCTGAGAATGGAGCTGCCAGGCAAGAGGAAAAGAGGAAGGCCAAAGAAGAGGTTTATGGATGTGGTGAGAGAGGACATGCAGGTGGTTGGTGTGACAGAGTGGGATGTGGAGGACAGGAGGAGATGGAGACTGTTGCTCCGCTGTGGTGACCCCTGATGGGAGCAGTCAAAAGAAAATGATGATGATGTCATTTCTGAGCAGACTGATTTAAAAATAATTCCGGTTGGTTGGCACCCCATTCAGGGAGTCCCCTGCCTTGTGCCCTGAGCTACATGGAATAGGCTCTGGGCTGCAACCCTGAATAGGATGAAGTGATTTGGAAGATTCCTTGCTAAATGGATGGATGGATAATTCCAGTTGTTCAGTTTTGGGGCTTTGTGTGTGTCTGTACTTAGTGAGATTACTGATAACAGTGTCTGCCACAGAAAGCTCACACAGGCCACAGTTCCCAGTTCACCCTTGTCTCCTCTGTGTCTGAGGTGACGAATTCACTCTTCCCCCGGAAGAGCCCAGCTGGTGCATGGAGGCCAGCAGCGTCTGGGCCAGGTTTCACTATGGAAACAAGCTGTCTCTGGGCCATCTGCTAACTTAGCTGAGAGCTCGGCATTCAAACTCTCTTACCCACCATCTAATCCAGAGGAGCCCTCTGTCAACTGGCCACTGTCCACAGGGAACTGTGTGTGTGTGTGTGTGTGTGTGTGTGTGTGTGTGTGTGTGTGTGTGTGTGTGTGTGTGTGTGTGAGAGGAGAGAGTGAGAAAGAGGAGAAGAGAAAGGGGGAGAGGAGAGAGAGAGAGAAAGGATGGAGCATGGAGAGACATGGGGGGGCAGACTGATTAGAGAGCACAGAAGACACAGCCTGTGAGGAGAGGCTCAATGTGAGCTGCTGGAGCAGAAGAGGGAGCCCAGGGGAGGCATGCTCTGAGCAACTTCTCGGACAGCCACGAGCACATGGAAGGTACAAGAAACGACTCCTCCAGGGTGTCCAGGAGGGTGCACACTGAGCGCATGCGGATGCGGCTCCGGGGCATGTGAGTGGAACCTGTTTTTTTGGAGCATCTCACACTATAGAAGGTGTGTCTGGGTCTAAGGGTAAGGCAGAAGTGTCCTGGTCTCACGGTACAGCAGAGGCGTCTGGGTCTAACTGTACTGCAGGGGTGTCCAGGCTTCACAGTATAGCAAGGATGTCTTGGTCTAATTCTACAACAGAGGTGTCCTGGTCTCATGGCATAGCAGAGACAGCTGGGTTTAAGGGTACAGCAGGGATGTCCGGGTCTTACGGTACAGCAGAGGTGTCTGGGTCTCAAGGTACAGCAGGGATGTTTGGGTCTCTTGGTACGGCAAAGGTGTCCCAGGTGTGATGTCAGATCCTGAAATTTAGAGACTCGCTGCATCCTGATTCTACTCACAGGAAAACAGACAGTTGTCAGCCATATTCCTGCACTTTAGACCATTGTTTTCTGATCTCACACCAGATAGTATGGCAGAGGAACAGCACCCATGAACATGAAGCAGGACCTCAAGATCAAGCAATAGGCTCAGCTGGGATGGGTTGGTCAGTTCCTCCATATGACCATTCAAACACCAACATAAGACAGCAAAGGAGCAGCTTTGCTAATCAACAGTAACAGGAGCTAAAAGAAGCATGGGCTGGGTTAAACAACCCATCATTTTGCCAGAATACTTGGCTTCTGTGTATGGGACTGAGATGTTCTGATGAAGTAAGGGGAGATGCTCCTTCACAGAGCCCTGCAAAACTGATGATGCAGAATTGGAACACTTGATCAGGGCCTATAGTTGGCCATAGAGACTTAGGGCTATGGGATTCTAATCATCTCTATCAAGATGAAGTACAGATTGAGCCACACTTACTCACACCATTAACCCCACTCTGTGTGTATGTTATACGAATTTAGTGTGAGGCTGCTTTCACATCTCAACAGTCTCTCTCTTCACAACACCTTCTATTCCTGTTCTTTTGTCCTGCTTAAAATGTATGGACTAGACAAATTAAACACGTTGCATTTTTATTCTGATCTAATGAATCACATTTCCCATTTTCCAGTCAGAAGTACAAAAACGCCTCTCAGAGGTAAGGAACTCTTGAGTCGAAAAGAGATGCAATGTAAGGAATGTGGAGTTTGACACCCCCATATTGATTTTGAAAATGTGGAGTATGACACCCCCATATTCATGTCTCAGATGTAGATTGTGACACCCCCACATTCATGCACTCCTCCTTTTGTGATGTGTAAACCCCCCAAACTGACACAATGCTGGATAACACTGGAAAACAGGTTTGTTTCACAACACTAAAAGACTGATTATATAACCTCAACTTTATCTGTCAGTTAAGATGAATAAACACTTTATTAGGAAATATCATTTCATAAATAGTGGAACTTGCTGCTTAGTTACCAAGATGAGATTAAAGGGTTTTTATTGTTGCATGAGTTGTCCTAGGCAGGTGTGTGAATGGGTTACCTTGAGAGACTTGTGAGTGTTAGTGAATGTGAAAGGGTGTCTGTAGTACAAAGATGAGTGGAGTTGTATTTGATATTAGTATTTGGAAGTACAGATTGTACACTTTATTAGTATCGTATTCGTGTTTGATAGCTGTGTTTGTTTGGTAACAGTGTTTTGTAGATGTTATTATCCATCTTTTCAGTAAGTATGTTTGTTTGGTATCAGTGTTTGCTAGTTGTCTTTGTTTGGTAACTATCTAATCTATAAAAGCTTTGTCTCTTTTGCATCAGTTTATGGTAGTCATGTTTACTAACCATCTTTTTGGGGGCTGTGCTTGTTTGGTACCAGTGCTTGGTATCCGTCTACTATACATATTTTCAGTAACTGTGTTTGTTTGATAGGCATCTTTGGTAACAGAACTGTCTTCAGTAATTATGTTTGTTTGTTATTAGCATTACTTGTATTTTTTGGTAACCATCTTTGGAAACTGTATTAGTTATATATTGATGTTTGCTAGTTAGGTTTGGTGGTAAACTATCTTTGGTAGATGTGATTGTTTGATAGCAGCATTATTTCCTGTAGCTGTTTTTGATATCAGTGTTTGTTTGAAAACTGCCCTTTGGTAAGGATCTTTGGCAGTGTCAGGTCTCTGCCAGTCCAGCCATGCTCTACCTGTTCTCAGTCATCCTCAGTGGAAGACAGAGCTGTTTTCCATGTAGTTTCCCATTTAAACCCTCTGTTGACTTACCTGGTTGCAAAGTATTGTGTATTCATATCGTTAAACATTTCCCCGATCTGTTGTTGTTTCCATTTTTCTCCTTGTTTTCCCTCTATTGGATTGTGTTGTGGATTTCTTTGTTTCCTGGATTACCATCACTGGTCCTAGACCTCTCTGCCTGTTCCTTGATCTTGATTGCTGGATTCCTTCTTGGTCCTGTTTACTGGTTCCAGGCACTCACCATTCCTTGTTTATTAAACTGCAAATCCCTGCATTTGGATCTGCGTGTTTTTCCAATCATTACACCTAGCTATGTTCTATTGGCAGCTGGGGTTGGTAACTATCTTTGGTAGCTGTGTTTCGTAAGTGTTTGGCACATAATGGTTACTGTTTTTGTTTGAAGGCAGTGTTTGGCACATGTTTAGTTGGGGTGGATGTTAAACACCCATGTGTCTCACACTGACTAATCGAGATCTCTTTGTGAAAATATATGGGATTGATTTGTCAGTTCTGAACTATACTGTGAGTAGAGCTGACAGATGCAGCAGTACTCATTCAATGGACCATCTTCAGAAATATTTACAGGCTGCTGCATGGTGAGAGTACACAGGACATACACATAACCTGAACATAGTGAGAGGGTGAACCTAAACGTGGTGTGAGTACAGTGATTGTGAACCTAAACACAGTGAGACTATATACAGTGAAACAGTAAGGTTCCCATCACTTGTCATTCCACATTAGACATTTACAGACACATGATGCAGTTCAAATTCCAGAACAATCCAGTTTGCTATGTGGAGCAAAATTAAAACACATTGGCCAATCCATCTAAAAAAAAAAGTGAGTGAGTAATGGGTGAGAGGGAAGGCCCCTGGAGATTTGTGCTCATGATGCCCCTCCTGTATGTCTTCGTGATTCTAGCATGCTTTGGGCTGAAGGTTAGGCACACTGCCTGATGTACCGATGCACATCTCAACAGGAGGCGCATGCTGTGAACATAGGGACCATCTACAGATGGTCGCCTAGCAGTGGCCCAGAGCCAGTTCTATCTTCAGTTGTGTTGCTAGCCACCTTCTGCATTCTCTGTAGAGAAACACTGTTAAACTCTGCTGTGGAAAGTTTGAAAGCCATCATATTTGTACACTAGGATTTCACATGTCCTGCCATCATACCTGATCCACCTTACCTGATGCTGATCCTTATGTAGCAAAACACAGCCTGTGTGGGGACAATGCAAAACATGGTAAGGGTTACTCTACCAAAAGGAGAGGAGGTATGGAGTCCCTCTCACTGAATGACATTACTCACATGAATAAAGGGTGGTGCTGTCACACAGATGTTCCACCTGTGCTGTTACTTCAACATGAACTGTAACTTCACCAGCCTGTGCTGTTACTTCCACCTGACCCATAACTTTACCATCTTGAGCTTCTGACACATGTCCCTGCAGACTGAGGTGTCTAGCAAGGCAGTTACACCAAGGTGAAGTGAACCTGGTAGACCTGAGGCAGGACATTGAGCTGGCTGCCTCTGTAATGGAAGCTGTGTACCTAGAGGAAACCAGGTTAGTGCCCATGCTTTAGCACTCATGCCTTCAAATGGGAGCTGGAGGGCTGTTGGCAAACACCACATAAAATGGTTTCTTTACCACTTGAAATAATCATTTCTTGAAAGGAGTCTCTGGCATAGAGTTTTTTTTTTTTTAAATTTGTGGGTCTGCACCTTATTGTGAATAGTCTCTCCAGCTCACTCTGACCCGATGTCTGGGAGTACAATATAAAGATTGCAGCCTTTTTGTTACTGCTTCTACGAATCATCATGCTACCTGCTGGCTGGGAGGCTTTTTGCAGGGGTTGATAGGGTACTTGCTCATGCTGTCCCACAGGAAGCTGTTGGACACAGAGGATGAACTCAGCAAGCTGCAGGTGGGCACAGTTCCCTTGGAGGTCCATGATTGGTTAGCCTCTACTTTCAGCAGGAAGAGGGGCTTGGAGCGACAACGCCCAGAGGAGAAGTCTCGATTCCACAGTACTGTTCATGCCTTGCAGGCTGGCATCTTTGTGAAGAGGTACTGCTATTGCCATAGTCACTGTTTTGGTGTGTCATTGTAACCTGTTGTGCCTGATTTCTCTGTACCTGGGATGCTGCCAAATGCAGAATACAGGACAGAACATGAGTTTAATATGTATAATATTATTTAGGGGCTAACAGCTGCTACTGACACATTGACCACTTATGTCTGTATTACTGTCACACTCAATGCATGTACATTTGTCCTAAATTCAAAAGAGTTACTATAGCTTACATCTGCTTAAGAAGACATTTCTTGAAGTGTACTGACTGTGCTATCATTGAGCTGTGAATGACTGTTCTTCACGTCTACGTTCAGGATGGACAGGAGGACATCTCACATGGCTGGCATAACATTCCCTGCTGTTGTCACCGAGACTCTTGAGGTACTTGTCACACTGCCAGCCTGACTAAAGACATGTTTAATTAAACACTGACCTTAACTGAAGTGAACAGGTGAGGGCATGTTTTCAAAGGGGAGCCCAGGACAAACCTCAAGGCCATGCAGTCAAATTATTTGTATATAGGCTCACCTCTTAAAGTCTTCATTAACATAATTAATTAGTACATAAGCATGCTTGTTATTTCAGTTGTCTGTCAAGCATTGGTACTGAAGTGTGTCACGTGATGAGTCTGGGATACAGCAGGATTTTGGAGCTGGGCATCCAGACCTTGGTGAGCGAGCCTTGGAGGATCTGTAGGCTGCTCTATCGCGTTTCCTGTCATCCTCAGGATGTGGACCAGTGGACGTTCGATGTCTTTGTGCTTCAGGAGGCCAGCAATGACCACGCGCTTAAGTTCCTGGTCTATGAGCTCCTCACGAGATACAACCTCATCACTCGATTCAGAGTATGTGCAGTGCTAGCCGTCGTGGCCTCCTTTCCTACACTCTGTGATGGGGCATCTCACAGCTGCCCCTCCGCAGATTCCCATCCCAGCACTGGCGTCCTTCATGGAAACTCTGGAAGTTGGCTATAGCAAGCACAGGAACCTGTATCACAACCTGACGCATGCTGCGGATGTGGTTCATGGTTAGGCTCAAATGGTACTTAATTGGACTTCACTGGATCTTTAAAGATCTTCTTATGATCATTATAAGCAGTTAAGGTCTCGCCATCATGTGGTGAAATACCTGCACCTTTATATTAAATGGCTTTTGTTCATTTTTGCACAGCTCTGAGGTGGCAATCTTGTACAATGATCGCTCTGTCATTGAGAACCACCACGTGAGCGCTGCCTACAGGCTCATGTTTGAGGACGACATGAACATCTTGGTGAACCTTTCAAAGGATGATTGGAGGTAGGGTTCCCCCTGCAAGTGGTTCCATGGCATAACATCAGGGAGATAGCTCATTAAGTGAGACACTCATGCTGTGCGATTTAGGGTTTTAACTTGTGTATAGCAGGTGGCATGGTGTTGGAATGGAGCTGACACAATGGTATGACCTGTTGTCTCTTACACATCCTGACAAGTCGTGTGGTGTGACCTGCAGGGACCTGCGTGGTCTTGTCATTGACATGGTGATGGGCACAGACATGTCCTGTCACTTCCAGCAGGTGAAGAACATGAAGACCTGCCTGCAGCGGTCCCAGAGGTGTGTGTGAACGTGGCCGACACACAGCGTGAGTGAGCGTGTGCAGATGTCCCTCTTGATGTGTTGCTCTCCGTGTCTGGCAGGGTAGACAAAGCTAAAGTTCTGTCCCTGCTGCTGCATGCTGCTGACATCAGCCACCCAGCCAAGGCCTGGTCACTCCACTACCATTGGACACAAGCGCTCATGGAGGAGTTCTTCAGGCAGGTCTGTTTCTATGAGCCCCAGAATTGAAACGCGTCTCTCAAGGCAAATATCCAGCATTTGAAAAAGCTGAGGAGTTAAAACAGTTGCCAAGATATACTGGATTGGAAGGGGTTAATGTGGGGGTACTCTCTGTCTTCAGGGTGACAAGGAGGCGGAGCTTGGACTGCCATTCTCCCCCTTCTGTGATCGTAAAGCGACTCTGATTGCACAGTCACAAATTGGTACGGAGCCTTTCATGTTACTACTTATCTTAAAGCAGACTTAGATACTGACCCCTAAGGGACACTAAAAGTGAATAAATTAATGCCTCACATAATAATGAGACTTCATTGAAATACCGATGCGTTATTTTTACACACCTAATGAGCTGCTGTTTCCTCAGGGGAAAATTAATCTGTGTGCCAAAAATCAGATTTCTTTCTCCACAGGCTTAATTGACTTTATTGTAGAGCCAACCTTCTCTGTACTCATTGACTCAGCAGAGAAGATTATTACTCCTCTTGTAGAGAAAGCCTTACAATCAGGACTGCCTGTGCCAGGGAGGTCCAGGTAGGCCTTAACTTACTCGTTTATTAATGGAAACTTCAAAAGTCTGATACTGAGAATCGTGTCAATACTGTTGCAAGAAAAAGTCTGCAAACCCACTGAAATTTATTGGGTTTCTGCATGAATGGCTCCTAAAATATCACCTGATCTTAAAGTCTGAAATAAGTATAGTTTTATTTAGCAAACAAAACACTCAGCATTGTATATTTCCAAGCAATAGTTTGAACAATCAAGGTCATTGATGGAAAAGATATGTGAAGCTCTAGGATAAAGAAGGCAATTGGAGGCAGGTGTTGCAGTCAGCTCAAGCATGAGTTTGACCTGCCATGCCATGTTAATTCCACATGGTATAACCTGATCATGGACTTTACAGGATTTCAGAAAAAGAGTCACTGAAGCTCATAAGATTGGAGAAATTTAGAAAATGGCTTTGGCCTCCTCCACACAGTCAGGCAGACTGATGTAATTCAGCCCTACTGCTGTTTACCTTAGTTTTGAATATCTTACAAATGTCCATTCAACTGACATGTTGTAGAATCCTGAAGCAAGTGATAAAATAACTCTTGGGTGACATCTAAGGAACTTTAGGCATATCTTGCATTCAATAATGTCTGTGTTCATTATAAGTAAAAGAAAAATAGTGAACGAAAAGGGCATTCATAGGAGTTTACCACGAAGGAAACCACCCCACAAACAATGCTGTCCATCTCAGGTTTGCTGAAGACCAGCTGGATGAACAAAAATACTGTTGGACCAGTATGGTGTGGACCGACTTCTGGTAAATGTACAGCTGGGAAGTGCTGAGAGGCTAGCAATCACTCATGAATTCTAAGTATTGGGAAAACCTATAGCAGAAAGTGAGGTTGTCTATCTGATTGAAATCTCCAAAG
>JAACJT020002945.1:0-10858 GCA_009936485.2 Gymnarchus niloticus | reverse complement strand
CCCTGGATGGGATGTCAGTCCATCACAGGGCAGAAGGCTGGGGTACACCCAAGATGGGATGCCAGTCCATCACAGGGTAGAAGGCTGGGGTACACCCTGGATGGGATGCCAGTCCATCACAGGGCTGAAGGCTGGGGTACACCCTGGATGGGATGCCAGTCCATCACAGGGCTGAAGGCTGGGGTACACCCTGGATGGGATGCCAGTCTGTCACACTGATTGTTAATTGCATCACCAATTTGAATTCAGTACATATAACCAGAAGCTGACATAATTTGTATACATGCACGTCTAATCACTTACTCCACTTGTAAAAATTAAGAACATCTTATAATTATTTTTGCTGCACATACATACCACTTATGTCAACTTTGGCATAAAGCTTTAATGTACCAAATTAAAAATAATGTTGGTCGATTGAATGATTCAGAAGTAAACCTAACAGATATCCGTTTATCAGATGCTTTCCACAGTGAAAAATACACCCTGTTTAATAGCTGAGTCAAGACATTGCTGAAGGGAAATGGAGGCTTTTAACATTGACTGGGGAAACCCATTTTGTGTAAAATTAGGTTTTGAACAAATGAGCAATGTTTCGAGATTGCAGGACTGCTGTTTTGCATTCTACATTGACACTGATCGGTGACCATTCGATTAAGTGGTCAAATTTCACAAACTTGTTCATTGGATTCATTGTAAAATTTTCTCATACAAAAATAAGAAAATGCAAATGTTCCAATTCCTGGAAAGGTTTTGAAATTATACATATGTGTTTATGCACTCTTTTAAATCACGCAAAAAAAACACTTTCCAGAGAATATATTAAAATGGTCTTTAAAGAGGAAGAGGAAGGTAAGCGGGGTTGTTTGTGTTGATCTCCTTCACATGCCCCCCATTCCTGCATTATGATGATGTGGGGGAGTGGCAGTCACATGACCATGGGCACGTGTCAGTTCCTTCCTCCGCTCGTCTGTCCCCTCTTCACACCGATCTTTCACTTCCCAGAAATCAGTCACATGACCATGTGCACGTGTCAATTCCTTCCTCTGCTCGTCTGTCCCCTCTTCACACCGATCTTTCACTTCCCAGAAATCCTGCCCAAACTTGGATTTATTTTGATTTAATGCTGAAATAAAACTTTAACCCTTTCTTATCATCTGCCTTCATTATTTTGATTTCACCCTTGCCGTTGCTGTTCCCCATCCCACTCTATCGTTCACTTTTCCCAGTAAATCCTTCCTATTTCCTGGTCCACATCCTGCAATTTGCTAGCCGCTGCTATTTCCATGATAATTTTAATATTTGTGTTGCAGAATGAATATTCACGGGTCCGTCCTGGTGGTATTGTTTTTCTTCTCAGAGGAGGAAACTTCTCCAGTGTCACAGACATGCTAGAAGAGATTTGCATGAGAGGCAATGATGAGCTTTTTTAAATACATTTTAGGTCCATGGACTCCGTTAATGATGTACAGAGGACTTGATACTCTTTAGGATTTATTGAGTACTCATGCAGTCTGATCAGGACAGGACAGTTTATACATTTGAGATTTATAAGTATTGATGTTGTTTCCCCATTTCAAGTGCTGGTGCTCTAAACTGTAGATTTGTCTGGCCATGTATAGGATAGGATGTATTTTTTTTTTATAACTTAGTTTAGATAGAAAGTTCCTCCTGGCAAGTTTATGTGCAAAATGTAAGTTATTTTATATGCATTGTGCATGTGGATTTTTGCCAATTTCGCAATGAGGATTATAATATTATAATTTGCAAAAAGAATTTATAAATTGGAATTACTTTAATAAAAACCCACTAGTGAGAAAATGCAGTAACATCTTACCTCTTTGTGTTGTTATTAATCTTTCAATCTTCAGTCATTAATAATATATACAAAAATATATTTAGTAAGATTAACAATTAAACTGCTTCAAACTATAATCCAGAAGAATACATTTAAAAAAAAATATATCAGTCTAAGTTTTATGTTTGTTCCATGTTTCTATTTATAGCAGATAAAAACGTAATCAGTAAGTTTCTAAATCTGTCTTTCTATATATTTAATTCCCCCAATATGGTCCACTCTTACGTAATTAGACTGCGTGTGCACAGTTATAGTCTGTTTACATCATTCTCAGTGGTAAAAAGATAAACTCCTCCATTACAAACACTGTTGACTTGTCCATATTTTTTCTTTCCGTGGACATTATTTACAGCCTGATCTATGCATTTAATTACCATTCCCCAACTGCTACCGTGTGCCAACTCTGAATCATTCGACAAATAATCCACCCAGGATTAGGAGAAACAACTAACCGTGAGAAGAAGGCTGTCCATGAGGTCCAGGATGTGAGACTAAGTGCAGTAGTGGCTCCGAGCAGCGCAGGTCTTGCCACTGGCACGTACAGTACCAACGGAGCACTGTTCTAGACATACCTCCTCGGTGTATTATTGGCTAAGTGTCAGGCGTTTCACCAAGTGTTTTCAAAATGGTGTTTTCTCTCCTGACTTGATGCTCTCATTGACACGGCAGAGCTGGAGCGACAGAAAGGATGTAAATTTAGTCTGGACTGCAGTTGCGCTGAGTCATCCCGATCACAGGGGCTGCGAGGATAAGCGACTCGACTCGTGCCCAGCATAACAAACAGCGAACAGTGAACAAACACAGTCAGTGGCCATTCGTCTGCCCTCTCCAAAACTCCAATCAGCCTTGCACTTTTGGTGGACTGGCCTGAAATGGGACTAAGGGAAATGCTATCTGCTCGTGCTACGTCACAATTCCAGAATGTTCTCCAGACTAGTACCAGAATTCCTTCTTCGACACAACAGAACTACATTTAATAGTCTGTTATTGCAAAAACACTAAAGGTACTTCCTTACAAAATAACCAAAATCTGCATGCACTGTTCCCATGGCATTTGGGCTAACACCCTAGTTAGTAAGCATTGATGTTTTGTAGAGACCAAACAAAAAGACTTGTAAGTGCCCTTCAAAAGCCTTTAAGAACACTGCCTTCAGAAATGTGCCACTTGCAAGCCTGTTCTTTCTGATTCTAATGCCTCTGCTTTAATAAGTATATATGGGTCAGCTGAGGTATCACTTAGCCTGAAAACAGGTGTGCACAACACAGTCAGACATTTGGCTGTCTGTAATAAATGAAGGAAAAAAAAAACAACAGTAAAACCACATAATTTTAATTCTGTTTAAATATTGCTAAAATTAAATGCTGACATTAATTCCCAAACAACAAGCTGAAAACCAGCATTAAAAGTCAGCACTACCTGTTGGTTTTCTGAAATGAGCCGCTTATTTGCTAATCCAACTTCACAATCCAACTTTGCCTGATAGACAAAATAGTGAGGGTGAAACCCAGCAACACGTCAACCATAAGGCAGGAACTTAGCAGTAGACCTTTTTTGCACGGACATGTAAGAATGAAAGATTCTTCTTTCATACCAGTGCGCTGCATTTGCTTGCCTTGTGAGACTTAGTCATGGTGGGGGCTTGTTGAATAATACAGGCTGCAGATTATCGTATTACAAGCTGAATTTACATTCACTCCGATTCCTACACCTTGCACAGAAGGCTTGTGTTTGTCGAAGCCTGGTTGCCTAAGGTAGGCAGCACTTGACGTAGACCTCAGAACGCGGACATGGAGGTGAAGTTACGGATTTTGCCGCCTTAATCCCAGAGTACTCAACTGGGAGTATAATGCTAAATTACCAGACATATGATGCTGTGCGTCACGAGGACACCAATAAATAATAATTCATATCTGAAAAGCCCATTACGTCTAACAAAGTTCCTGTGGGAATCTAGCAGGTCAACTTGATGGGCACAGCACACTGCAACTTTGGAACAAGTTGGAAATTTGGCCACGAGATACCTGGAAGCTGGAATGTTAGTGCATATTAAAAGCCATTCTTTACATCTTCATTTTATAATAATAATAATTGTTATTACTTTTGTACAACTTTTACATACATGAAGTCCACCAAGCTTGTTACAGAGTCCTTATACTGTACTGATAACTGGCAGGTAAGCTCAGTATCACAATGCTAGTAACATGTTTGCCTCTCTGTCAGTGTTATCCTCGCCTTTATGCTTCCATTAATGTAGCAGGCAGAGACGCTGAATGAATGTGGACAGCTTGTAAGTGTAAAAGTAATTATGGTGCAGCACCGAAAAAAGAGGGTAATTAATCATCTTCAGTGTTTCAGGGATTCCACAACAAACACATTATTCACTGTACAGCCTTATCAGGATACTTTAGATAATTATTATTTATTGATATTGTTATCCTTTAGTTAAAACATGTAATTGAACTCGCTAGACTAAAACTCAGATGCGATGGCATCAAGCTGAACTGAAAAGATCTAAATCACATTTTAGTCAGTAGTGGAATTGACCCAAATTGTTATAATATGGGATATTACATTCCTAAAGCGTATTAGTGTAATATAGAAGCATGATGAAATGTAGTTAGGTCATGGAAGGAGACATTATAAATTAGCGCTCTGAAGACCCATCCGTTGAATTTGCCGAGATCATTTTTTTTTTTTTTTTTATCAGTTTGTTATCCTTCCTGTGATTTAAATGCCATAATGTGTTTCTGAATCTGAAACACATAACCGATAAACTTCTCAATATGCAAATGTCAAGCAATTAAGGCAGTAAAACAGCCTGGAGACTTGGATATTGGTTGGAATGAGACGCAGTCACTTTACAAAGCAGACACCTAAATCTGTTCAATACATGCGGTGGAGTTTTAGAATGAATTCAATTACATCCCCATGTCCAGCTGGCAGGAGCTTTCACTGGCATCACAGGGGACCTCGGCGATTCCACAAGGCGCACACAAACCCATTCTATCTGTCACTGTCATGGAGAATATTTTAATAAATTGCCCTTGCAATGCTGCATACACCTGTACAGTGGCCATTTTTTGCCTTGAGCTAGAAGTATGATTTCATAGCGAGGCCGTTACAGCCTGAGAAATGAGTTTCGAATGATGCAGCTGAGTAGGTTAACAGGTTTCATATACGGCATATTGTGTGAGATTGAATCAAACGCTTTTCATTTTTGTATATAAATGCATTTATATATATATATATTTTTATCTTCCTTGAAAGCTACGTATCGGCGTTTTAAAGTACACACAGGACCAAACATGAGGTTAATTTGAGCTCAACCTGTGCAATTTTGATAACGCATTATCTGAGCATGTTTTCGGAGACCAACTCTGGGTAGTATGCTGTAGCCGGTTGTGAATTCACTGACCCTTTGTTGTCAGCGTAGATTTGATACAAATCTGTGGCTGGACAAATACAAAGGTTCAATATCAAGGCCAGGCAACCCATGGCCCCGTCGAGATCCTTTAATACGCCACTCCGACAGTCTCCGTGTGAAAAGTAATATGCTTACTTAATTAGCATGCTATTGGTGCAAACAAAATTCCATGTTCATCACATCACACTTTGAACTGCTTTCCAAAAGCAGTCAATCAGGGGTCGAGAAAAAAGGTCCCTTGTTGGTTGTCAATGATAGTATAGGCTGTCTTAGAAGTTGTTTGTTTCTTGACATGTCGATTTTGGGAGAGGAAAAAAAAAAAAGAAGTTTTCTGCTGGTTTCTTTATATAATACCCACTTCATCATTGTATGTCTAATAGTAACGGGCACCGCTAAAAAGCTTAAAAAGCTTAAAAAGCTTAAAGTGGACAGTGAATGTTGCATTTTCAACAAGGTATGCATGACTAAGTATTTCTATACCAAAGGGGGAGTGAATGTGGTATGTCTGGTGTGTACTTAGAACACTGCCATGTTGAAGGAATACAACACTAGGCTGATATGTTCAAAATTTCTCCCCCTAGTGACAAGAAGCATGCCTTGGGCACTGAATCAACACATAATAGGGTAAACTACTGTGACAAAAGTTTACCGCCTCAGTGTTGACTTCAGAGATCACAGCTGTCCTGTCTGTTCTTTTGGCTCCTTAGAACCTCAGTTTTTTCCATGTTAACTTAAAGGATGTTTCCACTCATCCAAATCTTCCCTTCGGTAAAGGAGATGATAGAAGATGAGTTGTCATTAGTTGTAGCTGAAATATCGATTTTGGTGTCATTGACTTAGGAGTGAAAGTTCAGTGTTAGCATGTACCTGGAGAACATTACTGGTCCAAGTATTGACCCCTGTGGTACTCCAAATTTGACTGGTGATTCTGATGAAATACTACCGTTATTGGGCATCTGAACATTGTGATAATGATTAGTGAAACAGGATGCAAACCTCTTAAGTGCCATTCCATGCCAGTAAGCTTCCAATTCAAGCCAAGTACAATGATCAGCCATGTCAATGGCAGTAATAAGATCAAATAGCAAGACCACAATCACATTCAACAATTATAGTTAAAGCTGCTTCAGTGCTGTAACCCTAAGGGAAACCAGACTGAAATTTATGAAATATATTATTTGCATCCGAGTAAGACTGGGCTTCTAGAGTCCTCTCTAAAATTTTAGACAGAAAATTAAGTGCTTTGATTTCTTACTAATGGTCTAATGACTGCTACTTTAAATTGGTCAGATACGACACCTGAAGTCGTGGATGTGTTCATGATGTCAATAATATTTTCTGTCGGCACATCTGAGCTTTCTTTAAATAGCAGTGAGTAGTGGGGAATCGATCAAACAAAAATATGGCAGGTTTTGTTGTGTTTATTAGTTTTCTAGCTCTCGTTCATTAACTAATCCTAAGACAACAGATGAATGCACACACTTTGTTTGTACTGGACTTCTTTGTGCTTTGTTTGATTGTGACTGAAGTCTGATGTTGCTGATTTTATTGTTAAAATAATCAATGAAATTATCGCTAGTAATGCTAGCATTTGCCATTGATCCAAAGCCTGATGTAATGTTAAATTATAAATGAATCTATCGACCAGACATACGGAAGCACCCCGTCAACATGACTAGTATCCCTAATGTACTCAAACGCTGACTTTATTTTGATGTTGTCTGCTGGGGTGCACTACGTATGAAGCGAGTGTATTTGCTTAGCAAGGCTTTTTGGGGCTTAATTCTAAATTTTTGGGTACCGCAAATCGTAGCTTACAATTACAGTGCCATTTATCATTGATTGTGGCAATTTGAGCTAGTTAAACCCAACTTAATCAAGTTAACTCTGCGTATGTAAAATCTGCTTTATAGCACACCCCAGTTGTCTACAGTCATTGAATATAATGTTATGGGTACAGATTGATTAGGTCCCCTATGAATATCATCGATCTATTCAGTAGCTAAGCTCTCTATAATACATACCAATCGTAAGATTTATTTATTTATTTATTTTCTCTACTAAGGTAATAGAAAACAAATCTAGATTTGCATAATGTGCATAAAACCTTTCTAATGGGTTTTTAAATGCAATGTGTTTTTCACAGTGTGCTTAAACTGCACGGCAATAGACAGGATGAGTCTGGTCTTCTCACAGAGTTATAGATGCATTCCTCTACTCAAAGTCAAGATCTTCCAGCTGGGATAACAGAGTCCACTGGATGCCTCTGGGTTTGTCAGCTGTTGTCCTCAGCATGACTTGACTTTGCCGATGACAAAGTTGCTCCATCTTCAAAACTGCACCGTTTGCAGGAGAAGACTGACAGACTGAACATCTTTGCCAAGCAAACAGGCCTTAACATCAGTGCCTCAAAAACACTACTGATGTGCATAAACGCCAAACCTACCGCACCGATCACAGTAAAAGATGTTCTGCTCAAATATGCCGAGGAGTTTACATATCTTGGCAGTATTGTTATTAAAAACAATGCAGCACAAAAGGACATCAGACCAAGACTTAGGAAAGCACGCAGTGCTGTCCCCTGGACCTGTCAAATAATAACCATGACATGGATAATAATTATATATTTCCCGCTTCCGTGAATAGCCATGCTGCTGTGGTGGAGAGGTTTGAGTGCCCCAGTGATCCTAGGAGCTATGTTATGACCCATCAAAACAGGTGTCTGGGGTTGATCTCATGATTGTTCTGAGCTTCAGTGTTCACAGATGTGAAAGAGTATTGCCCTACATGCTCTGTCTGCCACAGAACTAGCCTGGTCTGTAAGTCGCACAGAGTTCCACTCTTTCCATTACCTGTAATCCCCAATCCACTCTAACACATTGGAATGGACACTGTGGGACCGCTGGAGAGAAGCACTATGGGGTGCCAGTATATCTTGGTCATCTATGACTACGCAACTGGATTCTCTTAGGTGTTTCCCCTCTGCTCCATCACATGTCCATAGATCATCAGAGCTTTGGCACAGCTGTTTTCCAGAGTGGGCATGCCAAAAGAAATCATTACTCACCAGGAGACAAATCTCACCTCTAAGCCTATGAAACAACTTCACCAGCAGTTGGGCATCAAAACCATCAAAATCAGTCCTTATCATTACGCTTGGTTGAGCATTTCAATCAGGCAATAATATTTTTGGAAAATTTGTCACAGACACTGTGAAAAACTGGGAATAAGTGGCTACCTGTTTTGGTCTTTGCCCATCAAGAGGTAATGTGAGTATCCACAGTGTTTGCACTGATTGAGCTGATTGACTGGTGACCAGTCCAAGGACTATTGGATCTTCTAAGGAGAAGCTGGGAGGCATCACCAGCAGAGAATGCAAAGAAAGTGACTGTGTAGTGTGCTCTGCAAATGAAAGACCAGGTGGAGAAATAGAGGAAGCCTGGACAAAGTATAGTAAGCACAGAACAGGTGGTTTGATGAGTATGCACATCACTGGGAATACCCGCACAGAACAGGTGGTTTGATGAGTATGCACATCACTGGGAATACCCGCACAGAACAGGTGGTCTGATGAGTATGCACATCACTGGGAATACCCGCACAGAACAGGTGGTCTGATGAGTATGCACATCACTGGGAATACCCGCACAGAACAGGTGGTCTGATGAGTATGCACATCACTGGGAATACCTGCACAGAACAGGTGGTCTGATGAGTATGCACATCACTGGGAATACCTGCACAGAACAGGTGGTTTGATGATTATACATGTCACTGGGAATACCTGCCTGGCAGAAGGTCATGCTCCTGCTGGCTACAATGACTAACAAAATCCTCATGGAATGACAGAGGCCATACACAATCAGTTTTAATGGTAAGATAGGTGGAGGAAATATGATGAAAAAGACTGTTGTTTTGAGATGTGGGAACAGAAAACACAATTGCAGTTGAGCCATCTGGTAGAAGATAAACCTAAAGCCCTATGACAGATATTTCATAGATACCCTTCCCTTTTCCAGCAAAAGTCTGAAAGGACCCATATTATCCAACACACTGTCCATCTTGAAAATCACATCTCCATCCGCCAGAGGTCATACCATATCCCTGAATAGCTGGTAGAGTCTCTCAAAGAGGAAGTTCAAATTATGAGACACCACAATGTCATAGAAACATCTTCATATTAATGGAGTAGCCCTGTGGTCATTGTTCCAATAATACATGGATCCCTCTGAGACCACAGACTTCCAGAAACTAAATGCATGATCCCATTTTGATGCCTACACAATGCCTCACGTTAATGATCTTCTGAAGTTCACTGGGAGAGCCAACTACATCACCATGCTGAATCTATGCAAGAGTTCTCGGTAAGATCCATTGGATCCATAAATCTATACAATACGTGGCATTTTGAACAGTGCTGGGTTTATACCATTTTACGATGATACCTTCTGGACTATAAGAGGCTCCGGCCAACTTTTTGCACGTGATGGACAGAGTGCATCAGGATCGTGAATATTATAGTACAGGTTGCCTGAATCTACGATGCCAACAACAATTATTGTCTGTAACACTGGAGTCCTGAGGTGTATCCATGACGATTAGCTGACATTGAATTTGCAGAGTAGTACTTGGGCTATGTAGGAAGCTGAGTGCCTGGGGTATCAGCTAGGCAGGGGGGAAACCATCCACAAGTGGACATAGTACAGTCTATATGGTACAGCCTACGTCCACATAGCAGAAAACAGGTGTCTTTCTTGGGCCTAGTAGGTTGGTATCAATGGTTTATTTGCAGCTTGCTGCCATCACTGTGCCGCTGAACAGCCTAACCATGCATCCTGCAAATAATCCAGTGGAATGGACAGATGACTGTGAGAGGGTGATCTTAGCTCTCCTGTCCTGCAAAGCTTGGACTTAAACTAGCAGTACCTTATTCAGGTGGATGTCTCTGCAATTAGCTTTGGTGCGGCGCTTGCTCTGCCCCCAAAGAATCTTTTCACTGCTTCAGTGACCGCAGAATTAGTGATGGGCAAGTCCTCCTCAAATTTCTCCAGCACTGCTTCCTCCAAGGAAGGCGTGTTAGTCGGAGTCAGAAGATCCTCCAAGTATTCTACTGCTCAACTGTGTCCTCGGTTGAGGTCAACGGCACTCCATCCCTGCTGTAAACAGTATGGACTGTTTCCCTTACCTGAGTCAGCTGATGGTTTGGTGGAATTTGTTAGAGGACAACTGAAAGTCTTTTTCCGTGGTCTCACCAAACCTGAATTTTTGCTTCTGTAACTGCCAAAGTCACAGTCCACTTAGCCTGCTGGTACCTGTCAGCTGCCTCAGGTCTCCGACAAGATAACCAAACTCAACTGGATTCCTTCTTCAGCTTGGCGGCCCCCTTAACCACAGGTGTCCACCAGTGGGTTTGAGGACTGTGCCCACGACAGGTGCCAGCGACCTTATGGCCACAGCTTTGTGCAACCACCTCAAAAACGGAGGCATGGAACATGGCCCATTTGGTCTCAATATCCCCGGCCTCCCTCAGAATGCAGTAGAAGCTCTGCCGGAGGTGTGAGTTGAAGATCTCCCA
>JAACJT020002944.1:0-10859 GCA_009936485.2 Gymnarchus niloticus | reverse complement strand
TCTAGCGATTAATCTACACTTCTCACAGGTAAACGTACCAGTACCAGTAACGACAGGAGAAGAATAACTAAACATATCACACTCCACACAAATGGTAGATGCCATGGTATGCTACTTACGTTAGTACAGGAGAATTTGGAACTTATGGTATATGATCGAAGTTAAACTTGGTGCAGGGCAAAAACGCGGTAGCGTAAAAATGGCGGCAATCAGAAATCCCCGGAACCGGAAGTCCAAGTTACATGGTCTGGTGGTCCCTCCACCCCCTCCATTACAGACCTTCCAGTATTGTTGGCCATGGCCAAATCCTCTGCTTGTGAAAATGGTGCAGGAGGAGGTCCTCCTCCTGTTTTTCTCATTTCCACTTTTTTCTGTTTGCTGCGAACACATAACAGGCTATAAATGTAGGCTATGCACCACATCTCGCAGTATTAATGATGAGAACTAATAATGCATACCACTTGAGATAATGTTTTTGTACTTCATCTTGACTTATTGAAAGGTGCACTTTCCGCTGGGGTTGCAGATGGAATGATAGTTTTAATGAAGTTATTCTTGACACAATAGCATTACACTCATACAGACCTACAGTCCATGTGCTTTGGGGAAAAGTTCTACGTTCAATAGCAGCAACTAATGGGGCAATTTCAGAAAGGTAGCCCATGTGTCAGCTGCAATTAAATGTTCATAATTGGTTTCACCTATTAAACTATTTTACGTGTTCTTATGTTTCAATCATATTTAAAGTAAGAGTCCGTCAGACAAAATAGAGAACATACTATAAGAACAATTTTCTTATAAATTGACTCCGTCAGTAATGCGTTCCCAACAAGCCTCCCTGGCTTTTTTGGTTGCCATGGTGTTCGATTTGTGGGTAAGAGTACTCTTAAACTCCTCATATCCAGAAATTATTATTGTACATTCCTCCTCAGAGAAATATGGAGCTTGTGCCATGATTCCACCGCTGTTTGCCTTCGACCAAGTCCCTTTTATGTGAACGCACGCAAACTCGATTAAGTTAACACCGAATCAACTAACCACCATCTTAATCACCGTCGTAGTACCGTTTAACACCAATTTAGGCAATCATGGTTTGCTGACCCTGACTTCACTTAATAACCCGGAGTTAACACTCAGTAGGTTAAACTCCCTTCGTAGTATATCCCTCCCCACCACTCTCTCTGGTCTGCAGTCACAACGCAGGGCTCTCAAGTTTCATCAACATTTTGGAGTGAGATTACATCTGTCACAACCACAACTGCTAACCTGAAATACCCCTCTTTAAGTATATCCCATCACATCAGTGCTGGGGCATAAAACTGCAATGCTGCTTGCTGACTTAAGTGCCTGTTCTTTGGCCTGTACGTTTTATATGCTTGTTCATGTCTGTCACACCTTGATGGGCACAGGAGTTCTCCTGTCTGCAAAGAGAGCACCAGTAGTAGGAGCTGGTGGTGCCTAGGGTGAGGAATGGCCATTTGGTTGACCAGTCACTTTTAAAAGTACACCTATAGGTGGCTGCTCCACTTAATGCTCTCTTTTTCCCTGTTTCCACTGTCTTATTCACCATCTCATCCTCTGACCTGGCAACCTTTTTAGGGGGCTGACCCTTCGGTGCCCAGAATGAAAGAATACTATTTTGCTTCTTCCCTGACATCTTTGAAACTGAAAAATGCAATGATTAATGTATGCATAGCCAGGATATAAAGCATAACTGAAATATGACAACCAGAGCGCTTTGCTTTTAGAGATGTAGCATGCGTGTCAACATTGCTGGAAAGATGATTAATAAAGTAGAATCTGAAATAAAATAAATACATCTCTAGTCCTTTCCTTAGTTTCAGGTAGCCTATATGGTTGTAAAGCAGTTGGAGAGTTTTTGACTGCATCAAAATAATAATTCAGCGCGAATTTGGCTATATATTCCCCAACATCAGCTCTCACTAGTTGATTACAGGCAAGTGATTTCGTTCAGGAATCATAAAATCAAAATGATCAGAAATGAAGGGGTCACCTACCACATTCATCGGCTCTTGCTCTTCCACGCCCACCTTGTCTGCACTCCGTGTGTGTGCACATCCATGTGATTACGTGCTTGCAGCGGGATCACATGTATGACTTATTTTGGAATTTACCTGGAAACAACAAATGCTATTTTCTGATTTGCTGGTAGGTGGCTATTAATGCTGTGTAACTCGGGGCAGCTATGAATTTGGCGGAAAACTCTACTCTGTATGACTGTGCCATTAATTCTATATAACGGGACACCTTGGTGGGCGTTATCCCTTACTTCTTAGCGTGAGAAATACAAGGTGTGAGCTGGTTAAAATGCGTGTGTCCCACGGTCGGTGCGTGAGACTTGAGAGCCCTGACAAAGTGTTTTATTATGTGAAACCGCGGTACGTTTTCGTCATTATTCTGACTCCTGGTAACTGCTCTTCTTTCCAGCAAAATCAATCTTGCGGTCCACTTCCAGGGCGGACAGCGTACTGTTCTTGAGCACACAAAGACCGTACGCTGGACCGTCAGTTTAGGGCCCTCTCTAGTTCGGATAACAGTGTTCATACTTATCAAACGAACCATATTTGCGGTCAGACTTGGGGCAAACGGATTCGGACTTCGGACCAAACGTGCTTGTGTGAAAGGGCCGTTAGACATAATTAATCGCATAAAATGGAAGTTTTCCTTCCGATGCTTTAGGTGGCGGTATGACGCGTTTTCATTGCAAAATCTATAGGGCAGAAAAGTCCCAGAGAAGCTCTGCGTGAGAGCTGCCGTTTTATTTACTGTGCTCACGGAGGATAAAGAACAAAATGTAGCGGCGCTTTAGCCAGACGACGTATTTCGTATGGATCCGCAGCAGAAAGAAAAGGCACGGCAGTACGGACCCGGGGGCCTGGTGCTACCCGGGCCCGATATGGCTCAGTTTCAGCCATTCTCTGGTCCGGATCATACCGCCTATGGCTCGCTGTTGCGTCCCCGGGGACCTTATGCTCCTGGCATGCGGGATGTGCCCGTTTTCCCCCCGCCGCCTCAACAACGTCCTCCACAATGCAAAGTGCTCCCCTTTCTCGGGTCGGGAGGAAGCCGTGCACAGGGCGTCGGGCTTCGTGGAGACTTTTTCGTTCAAGTATGTCCGATTCATCCCAGATGATGACGTGCTAAATTATTGGATATGAACCGTGACTTAGATTTAACGTAGAGAACAGAAACGCAATGTATATTGCGATCGGATGCTATCTATATGGTATGTTGGTCGAAATTGAGTGAGTATTGTACAAGCCTTTAATAAAGGTGCTAATAGTGGTGTGACCGTATTTAACGACACTTCCTCTCCATTTGTAATCAACAGAGGCTTTGGAAAAGGATGGGCAGGTTCTTAGTCTTTATAATGTGCATCGTTCCTAAATCAAGGTTTTTAATATAGCAGATCGTAATTTACATTCAGGCAAATGATACCTGTCTGTTTTTAAAGGATTAGAGACCGATTTCTGTTGCCTTTGATCTTTTGAATGTTTTTCCAATGCGTCCGGTTTTTCGCGTAATTTTAGCAAGAGCGAGATTATCTCCGCGTATTTCACGGATGCACGTCGAATAAATGGTTACCTTGACATTTCCTCTGGTAGAATTTCAGATGTTTACTATCGAAAAAATCAAGGAATATTTTTAATTACTGCTTGCAAGGAACCTGACAATTCGAAGGAGGGGTGAATCCGTGTCTATATGTCAATGCCAGGACAGTCTTGTAGAAATCCATATGGGAAAATAAAAGAACGACCAATTTGAAATTGTATGAAGGGTGGGTTCAATGCATATTATGCATTAAATTTCCTTGATTAATCATTTTTGTGACTGATTGCATCGCATCCAGTGTTTCCCCTATGTTGTGCCCTAAGCTGTATGGGATAGGCTCCAGGCCCCCCTTGACACTGAAGATGAAGCGATTTGGAAGAGGGATGGATTAAACATTGTTTAGCTGGGAACAACCTTTTATAATTTTATCTCTGCAAACTTGTGTTTGGGGAAATATGATGGAATAAAATTATTGCTGTTTTGTGATTTCAAAGGCAGTAATCTCACTATTAGATTAGTGGATTTTCTTGCACGAACTTCAGAAGTCTGGAAGATTTCTCTACCTGTAGTTGTACTTTATGGCATGACCAATATGTGCTGTTCAGGAACAAGACAATGTTTATGGAAAGTGTTTGGTCAAGGTATTGTCTCTTATGACTTTAAATTCTGATCATGAACTTCATGCTTAATTTGTCAGTGCTTCACGTGTTGATGTATTGGTATGTAAACATGAGTGTTTGACCAAAATGGTTTCACCTTGTAAAGGAATAATGTTGATATAGTTTTTCTGCTGGGGAAAAAAAAATCCCACGACTTTCTCTTGGTGGTATAGTCTATCTTAGACATGTTATAATATTAGAAAATCTCACTAGAGGACATACTTGTGTTTTTAATGCACAGCTGAAATTGAAGTTGAATTTCCCCGTTCACTACGGACAAGTTGTAGTCTGATATCGACAAGGTGAATGAAATCCACTTAAGGATGTAACACAGGTTTTATCCTCATTAACTTCCTTAAAAAGCATAAATTAGATGCTCCACTGTGTTGTACCATTGCGGTCAGGATTTGGAACCCATTTGTTTTATGGTTCTTATTAAAAAGATTGAGATTTTCTTAAAAGATTTTTATAACCTTTTAACACATGAATTCAAATCACCAAAATAGTTTGCTTCATAATTTGTGACACTGACTTGTCTTTCTATAAAAGTCTAGTGAGAGACTGCTAATAAACAACAAGTGTGGAATTTTCTTGGCTTCTGACAAACTTCTAGGACTCTGGTCACATTCCAAAAGTCCACATTGACTTATAACTTTTATTTATATAGCATCTTTCATACATAGATGCAGCCCGAAGTGCTTTACAGAAAAATGGGATCTACAAAAATTGGATAACAGGAATACAAAAAACTAAATGAATAATAAGAGAAAAATAGAAGTAAAATATAGGCATTAGAGATAAAACAAAGGCAAATATACAAAAAATAATATCCTGTGCAATAAATGTATTAAGTTGCAGTAGATATAAAAGTAGCAAATGCAGATGTAAAGGAACCTAGGACTTACCGCCATGTGAGTTTGATTTGGTGGTGTTGACAGGTGCACAGCAGGGAAATGATGTCTTTTAGTCATGTCTTCTCATTCTTGCACCATGTAGCCACATGCATCTGCATCCTTCGATGGCGGCCATTCTGCACAGCCTGAATCTACCTCCATGTGCACTGGGAAGGCAGGGTTGCCAGCGGATGACGGGTGAGTCCTTAGAACTGGAGTTACTTGTCCAACGGTAGGACAGATCCATGCAGTGACCTGCTCAAGGAGAGGAGAGAGGGGGAACACTACATTTTCAACCTCACCTTGATCTGGAGCCACAATCTAAAAAACCAAAATGGAATTACAAATGGACGTAGCCAAAAAGAAAGGTAAATTTATTGTTTGGTAATGGCTCCTTTGACAGCATTGGTACCAGCCTTTTGGGTGTGCCACGTATGTGGAGGTGGAAAAACTGCAAAGGTTACTGATGTGACAAAGGTCTGAACCTCATCTATGACCTGGAACAGCTGTAGTCAGATAACATTTCTAACGTTCTTGTCTTGTATGATTCAGCCTGACAGGTTCATCCAACTGCCAAGCTCATAGTCTGCTCTGTTTTAGCAGGAAAGCCAGTGAGGAATTTCTCCGCCTTCTTGCAGCTAAAGAAAGAGTACAAGCAATGCATGACAGAGGAGACCTGCGGCACAGAGCAGATCACCATGGTGCAGTTTTTGATGGCTGTCGGAGGAGGAGCCAGAGTCAAGGGAGAAGCAGTGGGCGGAGTGGGACCCGGTCTCGAAGTGGGAGTCGAAGCCGTGGAATAAGTGGGGTACAGAGCCGCAGCCATGGAAAAAGCAGGGGGCGTAGCTGGAGTCGTCCTCGTAGCCGGAGTCGTGGAAAAAGCAGGGGGCGGAGCCGGAGTCGTGGAAAAAGCAGGGGGCGGAGCCGGAGCAGACTTCGCAGTGGGAGTCCAAGCGTGCAGGTGGAAAGGAGTTCCAATAACAGCACTGCTGAGGTGCTGCAGAAGCTGCAGTTGGCGCATCGACACAAGGAGCTGGAGAAGCTCCTGCTCGAGTCCAGGAGGTTCATCTTGCAGAAACAGGTGCCTTGTTTCTCCTGGTATAGTGTGGGACTGAGGGAAATGGGCAAGGCCACGTCTCTGGAAAAGACATATGACCTGGCGGCTGGTTTGCACCTGGGTACCCGAGGGTAAGGATGGTACTCAAGGGTGGTGACTGAACCGCAGGTGCATTTGTATCTGTCTGTCACGGTTTCAGTAAAGAGGCTTGAGTCTTGAGGAATTGGTTTCAAAGCAGCAGACTTTAATTGCAGATAATAATGCTGAGCTGGCCCATGGAGCAACTGCCGGACACAGGTTCAAGTCAGCTGTTTATGCAATGCTTATGTACAAGTCCATATTCTTGACCACCTCCTAAGTCACAGTATCGGTTTCAACATTCTACGTCACTTAGTGGCCCCTTAGTGTTTCACCACCATGGTTTGCAGGTTCCCGGTCAGTAACCTTTATTCTTGTTATAAGAACTATAATGGTGGCTGACCCCCTGTCTAAGCAGCCGTTGGTTTCCCCCGACCTTCTTCCCATTAATATACTGGCGGCACTGGTTTCCCCTCACTTTAAAAAATAATAGGCCTCATGCACCCAGAATTTTATTTTCTTATTAGCAAGCTTTCCATTATACCACTCATTTTTTACAATCATATGACCTAAATGATTACATGGCACAATTGATTATATGGCTTAAGGGAAGGATTACAATTGATCATATGGCTTAGAAGGATTACAATTCAAATGATTACAATACTTCTGATTAAACAGTGTAACATATATTATGCAATATTCTATATATGCTCTTTTGGTTATTATTCTTATTACCTGCAATGTGGTTGAACTCATGTAAGGCGTGCAAACCTGATGCCCATCCGGGTCGTGGTGTTTTCGTACAGGACTCCCTGGGAGAGGGCGCTGTGGAACAGCTGGGAGGCAGCCTGTCTGCAGAGGCTAAGCGTTTCCTCCACGCCATAGCCAAGAGGATGGAGACAGGCCTCTTGGCGTCCGTTCTGGGGGAGGGGAAGGAGGTGACTAGGGAGGAGTCCCGTGAGACATTGACCCCGGGCTTGAAACAGAGCAAAGAGAATGCTGGCAGCATCCAACGGGAAACATGGTCAAAGAACTCCCGTGACTCACTCCTACCTCACGAGAAGGTTAGGCAGGATGGGGGTGGTTTCTCCCGCATTTTAGGTTTTATGGGAGATTCGCCCGGCCCTCGGGACAGGAAGAGAAGCTTCACAGATGTTGAGGATGAGGAGAGGTTCCTCTATGGGGATGAAGAGGAAAGAGATGATCCTGGATCTGTACAATCGCAGCACTGGCTGGCAACGCGGGGCGATACGAAGCCTAAAATTGACGAGTTGACGGCGGGCAAGCTGAGAGCCACGGGGAGGCCAGCTGTGGAGGACACAAAGAAGCTTCAGAGTCTGTTGAAGACCGTTGGGTTGGGCATTGGTGTGCCAGAGGCGTCCAGGACTGCAAGCAAGCTGCAGGGAGATAGGGTGTGGCCCAGGAAGGGCCCCATCTCTGTGACTGTGCCTGGGTGGGACGTGAAGGTGCCAGTGGGGAAGAGCTTCGGGGATGCCCTTGGGGAGGAAGGTTTCCGGAACCGTTCAGTGACCGCGTGTCAGCCACCTCCGGGGACCCTGGCAGATCCGCCTACTGTTGTGCAGTCGGTGCTCCCCCTGTTCCCCGCCTACCTTGCACCGTCACGGGAGCTGACAACGCTGGAGCAACCACCCAAATCGGCTACGGTCCTGGGTGTAGGTGAGATCACAAATGAAAACACTCCTGTAGACAGACATTTGTAGCCTGACATTTGGCCTGTAATGCTTTGTCACATACCACTTTTTTGAGTTCACTTGAAGAGCAGATCCCCTGTTGGTCAAGTATTGAAAATAATTGCTAACTATTACTAGAACCAATAAGACAAATTAGCAACATTCTGCTAAATTTATGGGACTGCCCTCTTTAGCAAAGATGGACACGACAGAGAGTGGGAGCAACCAGAGTCAGCGAGAAGAGGGGCCGCCAGAAGAAAGTCGGAAGGTGTGGCCTTTATGCGGGGGGTGTGGCTCAGTTTGCCAAGGGGTTTGTTCGCAGGTGGCAGTCATGCATCAGGTCCCCAGCAGCCCCATTTTTGAATGACGGCTCTGTAACGTAGGAGGAGGCAGTGACGCCCAAGAGCACGGCCCAGGTGGAGATTGAGAAGGAGTACCATGTGTTGGAGCTGAGGAGATTACTGCGGCGGCAAGGTATTTGTGTGCACACACACAGCAGTAAAACTGTGTCCTCTAGGTGCAAAATACCTATGCGGCATGTGGTGTGTTTGTCTTTGCAGGCTGTGACTTCATCATCCCTGTGGTTGGCTTTTACTGCCAGCTGTGTGAAGAGTTCCTGGGGGACCCAGTGGCTGCCAAAGACCATGCGGGGCATCACCTACATGGCGAAAGCTTGAAGGTAACGTCTTGCTTCTGTGGGGCTCTGGTCCTTTGGCTGCGTGCTGACCATGGTGTCCATACTTTTTGCCGTTTGTATTTGCGGCAGAAGCACGCGGCAGGTGGACACCCCGAGCGAAAGCAAGACGGAAAGACTGACAACTTGCTGCCGGACATGACACTCACAAAACGGGTGGTGGAAAGAGGAGCAACAGACAGCTCCGAGAGATGGGAGATGGAGAAAAGGAGGAAGAAGGGAAAAAAGAAAAAAGAGAAGAAGAAGAAAAAGAAGAAGAAAGACTAACTGTCAGTGTTGATGGTATCAGAGAATACAGTCACTGCACAGGCGGTAGTTAAAACGTTATATGCTTTGACATCGTCATTGTTACCAGGAGGCAGCCATATATAGTGGGTTGTAGTTAGGCAAATCCACGTGCATCTTCGTAAATCGCAAGTGCTTGCATCTCAGAAATGCTTTGTCATTTGACAGGTCTTATTTTTCTTGGGATTAATGGTTTAGTGTGTTGTCTATGTAATTAACTTTGTTTCTTTAATTAAATAGTGACCTGGCTGATGGGGGAAAAAGTCCTGGCTTTTGTTTTCTCATGTTGTGACTTTTCATGCCTGATTCTGTCTCCAGTGTAACATCATTCCAGGCATATACAAATTAGATGCACAGTTGTTTACCCATAAACACGTCACATGTAGGGCCCATCAGCATAGATAGCTAGGTAATACAAACGTCGGTCTACTAAGTGTATTAATGAATGACTGTATGCTGATGCTTGAAATTAGCAACCAAACATTTCATGCTCTGAACCCCAGGGAGAAAATAGACACACTGCAGGTTTCTCAGTTCTGCTCCATGTAGATTTTTAAAAATCTATCTTTTATATATTGGTCCTGCTCTTTCTGCAGCCACAGAAAGTCAGCCCAATGATGACGAAGCAGGGCCAGAAAGGATAGCGACAGGTGGAGTGAGATGTGTTGTGATGTTATGTTGCAGGGTTGGGAAATAATTTACTGAAATTTTGAAACTTATTTGACCAGTCAGAAATATGCTTATTACTGCAGGATACAGAGAAATGCTCTCTTCTGAATCGTTACCTTGTCGTGGTAAGGGGACTTGTGTATCTCAGTGAAGCCATGGGGTATATCATGTAGGGCTACCCAAGATGTACAGGTCATGGCAAAGAGGTCAGACTAAATATGGTCCACTGGAGAAGGAACTGGCAACCCACTCCAGTGTAAGAGCTAATGATGCTTTTGGATCAAAGCCGAGTGGACATTGAACTGCTGAGGTGCTCAGACAAGTTGAAAGGAAAATCCAATGTTGTAAACAACAAAATACTATTGGAAACTGGAATGTAAGATCTATGAATCAAGGCAAACTGGATATGATCGAAGATGAAATGACAAGACTAAATATTGACATATTGAGAATCAGTGAACTAAAATGGACTGTGGTTATTTTACATCAGGTGACCACCAGATCTTCTATTGTGGACAAGAAACTTATAGAAGAAATGGAATAATCATCTATAAAAGGGTGTCTAAATCAGTCCTTGCTTACAATCCAAAAAATGACAGACTGATCTCACTCTAACTGCAAGACAAGCCATTCAACATTACAGTGATCTAGGTTTATGCTCCAACAACTGATGCTAATGAAACAGAAGTTGAACAATTCTGTGATGATCTGCAACATCTTCTGGTCACAGTACCCAAGAAAGACATTACATACATGGAGTGCTGGCATTCAAGGATTCCTCATGCCCGTGTCCCCATTGGCCTCTCCCTCATAGTTATGCTGCCATATATAGTTATACCGGGGCTCTTGCTAATTTATTTGCTATTTTATTTCCAATTATTTTGCCACCTGAAATTGCTGCTCTGCTCATACACATTCTCTTTCCCCTGCGCCCCCTTTCTGGGGTACTTCCCTTGGAGGTTCGGATTCAAGAGATCCCCATATTGTCTGCTGGCCTACCACGCCCTCCCTCCACTTCAGCTGTCCACACTGACAGGCTTGCTGCCTTCTGAGCCATTGAACCTGCTCTGATCACTGGACTGCATCCTCCAATACCCTGTTATCCTCCTGACTGTTAAAACATTGTTCTTATTTGAATTAATTAATTTGTCCTGCCCAGTACCAGCCAGAGAAGGATGGACTTCCCCCTTGAGTCTGGTTCCTTCCAAGGTTTCTTCCTTCTGAGGGAGTTTTTCCTTGCCACTGTCGCCTTTGGCT
>JAACJT020002943.1:0-10860 GCA_009936485.2 Gymnarchus niloticus | reverse complement strand
TTGAGTCTGGCTCCTCCCAAGGTTTCTTCCTCTTGAGGGAGTTTTTCCTTGCCCCTGTCACCTTTGGCTTACTCTCTGGGGACCCTGGGCCTGGGACTACGTAAAGCGCTTTGTGACCGCGCTCCGTGTTAAAAGCGCTATATAAATAAAATTGAATCGAATTGAATTGAATTAACTAATGCAAGTACTGCACGCAATTGTATACTTTAAGGTGTAGTTTTGAAGGCCATACATTTTCTGGTAGAAAATAAAAAGCATTACCTGCATTTCATTCATGCATGCGTCTAAGGATATAATGGTATGAAAACAAATATTACATAAATAATAATAGCACTTTTCAGCTATCATTAGTGAAATTCTTGTACTTATTTCCCTTTATCCCAAGCAACTAACCATGTCTGTCCATTTTGAAATGTTTTTACAGAACTCTTCAGATTAGGGTATCACTGAAGGGTACAACAGCATTGCACCATGAAGATCAAGCCAAAAAGCTTCAGGTTATGAGGTGACACCAGTGCTCTGCACGCTTCCCTGGAAAACTGTGTTGCCAACCTTGTAAACCATACTTATAAGAGTACAAGAAACATATCAAGGAAAAAATGTTCTGCTTCCACTTATGTCAGTACTGTTTCCAATATGGCTCCCCCAGGGCTCTTGATACAAAGGTTAAAACCCCACCCAGACACCATGGGTCCTTGTTTACTTTTGATCAGTATAAATCTCAGTCCAGGTGCCTTTCCCCCCGATTGTAATCAAAGAAACAACTTAATGGCCACAAGAGGTATTATAAGGAATTAGATTAACCTCATAATATAACCAAAGTGCTACACCTGAAAGTTTACATCCCACATTTATATATACAGCATTTCACTCTAATTGCATTAAATCCAGCTGGTCCAAAGCATTGACATCCTTCTTCCATTTCAGGAAAGGATAAGCATTTGAAAGCACGGAGCTGAGTCAGATTTAAAGCACGACTGCAAATTTAAACAGAAATCCCCACTCGTCCGGTCCTTTAAAAGAAAGTGTTTGAAAGGTCACATCTAATGACCTTTTTCCCACAGATCTGGTTACTAAACTGCATATTGTCGGAAGCAAAAGCATTAACTATGAGTTGAGATTTTTCTCATGTTCACGGACAGCAGTGTTTGACTTCACACCACTTTGGCAATGTAAGGGAACCAGTTTGCTATGGATACTGGTTTTGAGCAGCGCATTAAGACCACGAGCGAAGGTCGTAAGAGGAAGACCAGAGAACAGATGAGAACACGACAGAGCCCAAACACGCTTGTCGAACGATGAAACTCAAGCTACCTTCGTCTTTGTTGGTGGTGAACAAAAAGATATGAAAACCCTACCCGAACATCCATGTTTAAAACTGCAGATCGCACAAAGCCCTTTTTATACCTCAAAGAGAGAGAGCATGACCATTAACATGCTGCAGTTTCTCGGTCCATTTGTACAAGCCCTGGGTCTTTATTCAGAAAGGTGCCATGCGAGAGCTCAGATCCAAGTGTCGTTGTCACTTTCATAGCCTGATGGGTAGTTCAAAGATCCAGAGTGAAACAAAACATGGTCTCATCACCCAGAAAGAACCGACAGCTGTGTAAATACTGCCAGATTATTAGACCTAAGTTAGAGATGCTTTTAGGATCATGGCTGCCGTATCTGATGTCACTGACTTCAACAGGGCCTTCAGGCATGGAAGTGGCAGTTAAAGACTGACCGGCTGCTTTTCCGGTCTCAGTGAGCCAAGATGGGCCCGGCCTGGGACACAGACTGACCCTCTTTGTGATGTCACAACCTGTTACAGCACAGCTGATGGAAAATAATCTAGCATGGCACTGAAGACATTAGCAAATCAGGAGCCACATTTTCCTCTCTGATGCTAGAAGCTCTCAGCATTGAACGTTGGCCATGTGCCTTCTGGATGTTCTCCAAATGGGTGAAAGTACACCACTATGCACATAGGCTAGATTTTCAGTTTTACCACAACTCTATAATAAGTGGTGCGGCACCAGAAATTATATTTAACAGGATAAGCAATATGTGAAGTCACATGAAATGAACCATGAAAAACTATTCAAAAAGAAAAAAATATACTGAAAGATACAAGTTTAGGAAGCAAATTAAATTATAGAGGAATTAGGGTGAAAATGTTTCCACAAGCTTCTACAAGTTCTTTATCCCAAGGTGACTTTATAGCCTCCTCCATATTGTTGGTCTATGGCCAACATCCCACGAAAGTGTACTCATTGAAGACCAGGCATACCTTTCTTATGTTCCTGTTGATGTCCTCCAACTCCAGCATAAAGATGTGGTCCCTGGCTCCCAGGAGGAGTCGGCCCCTCTCCTCATCCAGCAGCAGACTCTGGAAGCCCATACCCTCAGCTGAACCCTTGAAGGGCACCCTGCTTCCTGACTTCAACAGCTCTGATGGACAGAAAACAGACAAGCGGTGGGTGCGTTACAGGTACTTACCAGTACTCGAACCCGCTTCGGCACAACTGGTAGAACTCACCCTGAGAATGGATCAGTTAGATAAAGACACTGAAGTCCCCATCTTGTGGAACCACTCAATCTCTGGGTGATGTCACCATGACAACAGAGGCTCACGTGCTGAATGATCAAATGTGGGCTCTCCCCCAGCACAACGCTCCTTTTATAACTACGTTCTTATCTGAGAACAGGTGTCACTTCCACCTTAAGACTTTGAAAAGCTATTCAGGAGGTCAGACCAACGCAGTGGCTGAGTTTTCCGGATGCCTGCACCATTACCACACTTTCCTAACGAATAAGCATCGTTTAAACCCCAGCCTCCGCATGTCAAACCACAAAACAGCCATCATGCAGCCATGTGCCAATGAGGCGAGACCATTGCATCAAGCCAATTAGCAAGTATTATTCAGTGTCCCTTGCATGTGATTTTGTGTCGTCCCAAACAGATAAGACTGTACAATCCATAACAAGGTAAAACTCGATTGGAGTAGACAGATAGACTGGAGCACATAAAGAACATTTAATTGTCCCTAAATTCAACATTCTATCCATGCATAAATGCTATTGTCACTATCTCTGATCCCAAATCAGACCCTCATAAGGACGGGCACGGATGCTGACTACATACAGGTTTCTGTTTTACTGACTACAGACCTGCCCGTAGACCTGGGTTCTATTTAGCTGGAACAACTGAGCAAAGGTGAGATGTTTCATTTTGTGCAGCCTCTGCAGCTGGAAATGACACGTAATAATAAACCAGTCACTGTAAAAACATTCCAAGTAAGAGTTACCAGGTAAGGCAGCAGGAAGGCTTGATGAAGTGGGATGGGTTACGGAGATTACTTGTCAAAAGTACATTTGCACATCTCCTAACGAAGAGCCGTGATGAAGAGTGTCGTACCAGAAAACTGCTATGGGATGCTACTTTGCAACAATCGTTCATTAAACTGTGCCCCATCATCAGGAGAAAAAAAAAATGTACATTTGCCAGACCATTAACAGCAATGTGTGTGTGTTTTTTTTTTTCTTTTTAACAGAAATACCGACCGGCGATTTTTTTTCTAGGCTGATACAAAAATGCGATCTCTCACACAGCACGATTCTCTTGACAGCAGAGTTTTTGGCAAAGGGCTTAAGAGGCAGCAATACAGACGATTTCACTGGGAGCAATATTTAGACAACCGTCTGTCCTCAGTGAACGAGAGCCACCAGCACACGTCTACTGCAAAGTCATATTTAAGAAATATTACCGTTATTTAAATTCGTATGGTACACATTCATAAATGAAGATCATTATTTTTCAGATTGTTGGTGCTATTCTCTTTTGAGACCCAGGCAAGAAAATCATTTTTATGTGGTTATATATAACCCAACATATAAACTGTTTCAAAAGAAAAAAAGGGGAGAAAAATCCTGCGTTATTCTTTAAAACAGCAATATATTCTGGATCGTGGCAGACCTGACATAAGAAAAACAAACCTTTTAGAGGTTGTTTTTCTTTGAAATCGGCTGCAATGCATTACCTCGTTAAATCTTAAATATCAATCCTGAGAGTGGTTTTATAGTAAAAATGCACACTTATCTGCAATTCTGTAACAGTCCTCAATCCTAAGCAACACAAAATATAAACAGGAGATAGCTAAAATTCTCCATAATTACAGCATTTAAAATGTTTTATGAGCGCAGCATTTAAATTCACCATGAATTAAACCTGTAGGTCATTGCTGACATGCGAATGGTGCCAAGTTAGTTAATTCTGACATCCAAGCATGATGGTCTTCTCTCTACAGCCTGGATCCATTTCTGACCTCATAATCCAAGGCAATTTTTCTGGAAACATTCAATGTAGGAAGTCCACTCAGCAATTTAGTAACTGCAATAGACTAGAAAAGTTATGCATTAGTAATACGGAGGCATGGTACTTAAAATGTCAGATTTGGACCACAGCAATTAAAAGTAATTAGATAATTTCATTCTTTTTAATTTATGTTCCACTGTCACAAACATGTATATTTTCTTCACAAATAAATGTGCAAAACCTCACTGCCAAACTTTTACAGTCATATGGACATTTAAAGTCATGAAGATTTCCACAAGCTGTTATACTGCTCTAAGCATTACCATCCTGCGTGTTAATTAATTTACAATCCAAGAGGACCATAATACAATAATCATTATGCGAGGCATTCATCCTGAAAAGGATGTCGTGTCATGCCCTCACTCCATCATCCCCTGGCTCCTCCCTCTGCTGCTTGGTTTCCTCCTACTGCACCTGGTTGCCGTGGTGATGCTAATTGCCTCATCAAGCACGTGGTTGCCTGGTTTCCCTATCCTCTTTCCTTGTGTTATCTCAGTTGGTTTGTCAGTCTTGATCTGGAAGGTGCATGGTGGGTCCTCCTTGATCATACTGCCTCACTGGGTGTTCTGAACCAGCTTCTAGCTCCCTGAGATGCTTAGGCCCTGCCATGGTATGCCTGAGTGGCTGGTATTACTATATGCCAGTGGGTAGCCAAGAGTGATCCAGCCTATGGAGCCCAGAGTCACCCTGATCTATGGGTACTCAATGCCTACAGGTGAACAAGCCTTCCCCTGTGCCGGATTCCCTTGTTCCTGTGTGCCTGCATCTCCCTGGAACCCTGTTCCTGTGCCCGCACTCCAGGATTCCTTCCCAGTTTGGTCCTGGTTCCCCATAGTCTCCCCAGAGTCCTGGTCTGTCTCGCTGGCCTGTTGTGTGTGTCTGTTCTGCTCTGTTGTTCCCTGTTCATGTCTTTCCATGCGGTGCCACACTCCAGGCACTGTCCTCGTAGAGTTGCATGTGCTCAGATGCTTCTCTCAAATTGCGTCATTCCCAACGGTCCCCTCGCTGGGCACCGCTGTATAGCATGCTCCCCAAGCTGTTCCTGGTTTGTCCCTGTCCACGTCTTTCCTCGCTACACCTTCTCCAGGCATTCTCTCCTCCCCATGTCCCACAGTGCCGCGACATGTCGGGGAAAAAAATGTGGTCCCAACTTGTCATATAGCCAAATTAAAGGATTAAACGTGAGACAAACAAGTACTAAAAATCCCCAATGAAAACATATCAAGCAATTTTAGTATTCTTAAAAGTCCTCACAGACATAACATTTTATGGTACAGCCTTTGACTTCTAAATTCATAGAGACCTTATAAGCCTCTTTGTTGTCTACACATATTCGTCCATGTTTGTTTGTGTGTGTGTGTGTGTGTGTGTGTTTCTTTAATGATCATGCAGTATAGGAATGTCCCAGAAAAGCCTGGGGACAGACTGAGGTACAGTAAGTATGATTCAACATCCGCAACCCTTGTATCCAATTTGTTACCTGAAGTCAAACAGCTTTGCCAGTTCACAGGGGTTTGTTGCGTTTCTGAGATGTGTATGTACAGGAATAACAATTGAGTTGTTCAGTAGTTTGCTGTTTTTCAAACCTGAGGCTCGGAAACATTGTACCACCGGATATCGATGGGCAGTATTACTTACATCGTAATGAATCAAATATAGAAACTTGAACACCACTTCTGTAAAGCATCCCATGCGTTCTTAAATGCAAAATAAAGGCCCATATTGTCAAGTGTAATTTATGGTCCAGTCATAAAACAAACATGCTAAGGGCAACATTAAAATACAGCTCAGTACTCTCAAGGATATTGCGAGTTCCAAACATTTCAGATTTCATCAAACCATTAAAAATACGGCTCTTTCTCCTCTCCTATAGAGGGCAATGTGTTTTCGTTTGCCAGGATGCATAGCAGCCAGTCATAAAGACTTCCTGCTGGTCTCGGCATGGTCCTGGCATTCTGGGGTCCGAAACGCTGAGCCCTCTCCCTAGCTGAGCTGGACTCTGACGCACAGCTGGTGTTTATTCTGGGGGTTGAGCTGGAGTGCAGCAGGGTGCCTGAGTGCAACGCTATGAATCACAGATCACAGCACAGAGCCCACAATGTAAATATCAATTAGCTTCTGTTTTAGGGTGATGTTAAAGGATCCAAGTTCCCTATTCATAACACGCTGAATGCCTGCAGAGACGGGCAAGTCGGGGGTCTTATGCTGATCTGTTAGTGGCCTTTTTAGCATCAGCCAGGTCAACAGATACGACTTCATGTTGTCAGCTTTGATTACATAACAGGCGAATTGGGTTAAACAAACAACTTATCTGAAACGTTTTATGTCCCTCGAGCCGTCTTTTACTTTGTGTTCGACTCGCTTATCTCCATGCGTCACATGCTCTAGGTATAACGCCGACTATCGCCTCTCTTTGTAGCCACTTCTGTAAAAGGGTACCGAAAAGGGCCGATCTTCTCATGTCAAGCCAGTCCGGCGTGACATCGATATCCCGGGTTCAGCTGTGGCCTGCCGGCCACTCCGGCACAATTAAAGGTGATTTAATCACTGCTGTACGGTTTCTGTGTTTTGTACTTTGGACACGAGGTGAATGCAAGAAGAAATAAAGAACAAGCCTGAAGACTCAGGGGGGAATAAACGATCACCTTCTTATAATCTAGCCGTCTTGTTTTCAAGTCTTGATGTTATCAATGCATCTCCTCCGACTCTTGGCACTGCCTCCACATAGGACGTATTAACATTTTGCCTGGATCCGGAATATCTGACATCATCGCTGCTCTGCAAGATCTCAGCGCAAACTGACTCAGGGGCACCATGAGAAAGACTTGCCCTTGACGTTAGAAACATACGGCCTCACCTTTGTAGCAAAGCTTGACCCTGGGCACGCCCTCTTTCCCACAGGTCACGGTGGGCAGGAATGTCAGCAGCAGCAGTCCAGCGAAGCCCACCCAGAGCTGGAGCTTGCCTTTCCTCCAGATCCTCTCAGCTCTGCCCCTGGCTTCCCAGTCCACATCCATGGCCAGGAACACAGCGTGCTACGACCCTACGTAGGAATGGCGTCAGCTTTAGGAGTTACCCCAGGGAAGGCCTAACCCTCAGGGTTTAGACTGAGGCCTCCAGCAGGTGAGGAGGCCTCACCCTGAATGCTCAGCTGTGCGTCATTGTGGCTCCAGGAAGGTCAGGTCACTCTGATATACTCTCACCCACAACACACACACACATACACACACACACACACACACAGCTGTTTCCTTTTGTCCCATCTTCAGACATACCCATTTATAAATCGGCTTTCCACATAGGAAGCTCAAGCAGACAGAATTAACTCCCATCCTGTGGACTAACACACCCAGTTCTTCCCCACTCACTTTCTTCACTCCTAGTCTCATCAGTTATATTTAGACGAAGACAACCAGACATTTCCTCCTCACGTTTTTAATTGTATGATTCTACAATGTACAACGTTAATTTCTAAGGGAATGTTAACACTGCCATTCATGTGTTCGTCAGAGAGTAGAATACAGTCACTTAACAGTTTAAGAGGCATGCAACTTGATGAAATATTACCGTTTACTGAAAACGGTCCCCACCTTATAACATGTTGTTGCTGAAAATGAAATTGATTTCAGTTTACGTATCCCGAAACTGAGGTATTGACCAAGTAACTCACATTAAACTCAGAAGTTCTGCTTTACTGGTATTTATTCAGATATGCAATGGAGGCTTTCCTTGGTTACCACAAACTCAGGCAAGTGTTTGAGGAATAACATGGGCCTGAACCTGAATGGAAACTCCAGAATCCATTAGAGTAAACACCAGTAAGTGACCTCAGCTGCAAAACTGACAATGCATTCATCCACTCATTCTGCACTGAATCCACAACGTGAAATGAACACACCATTTAAAGGAGAAGTCTCAACATATAGACTTGCTAAAAAGACAAAACACTGTCTTAAATAAAACGACTTTTCAGATTTTAAACCAAGACAACATACATCTGCTAGATGATGCATTGGTGGTGAAATATAACCTGACGTCCCATGGATTGTCTGTCTCCTTGGTTTCCTGTTTACATCCACAGTTGATGAACTAGCAGCATTTAGAAAAGGACGTCAATGAGGCACCAAACATCCCCTGAAACATAAAGTCAGGGTTTCCCCGCTGGCAAAACAACCCATTTACCTGAAAGAGGAGCTTCCAGTGCCTACAGGCTACCAAAGACAGATAATAGCCTAGTAGATGATTACACCAAAGGTTGGGGGTGAACTTCAATGGAGTCAATGTTCTCAAAGCCATTACTGCTTTGCTTCAGGGCTGGAACATTAAGAGGGAGTACAATTTCAATGGCATATTTAGGAAGACTTAATGCACTGTCTACTTACCTTTCATAGTAGTATGTCTGATAGAAAATAGCCCTTGGGGCAATAAATAAAACAAGGACCACCAACACTAAGACATGAAATGAGTCCCGATGGGAAACACATCGTGGAACTCAGTATAGACCACAGTCCTTTTTAAGTGCTACCATAGAATAGCACTTCTAAAGCGGACCCATTGTGTATATTAGCAATACTCAGTCAATTGTAAGGTATAATTAGCCCTTGATTATGCCCTAAAAGTGAATGTGAACAAACACTGCAAAGGCTACAGTGGCGGTGCATAGCAGGATAGAAACTTAGGGGACTCCAAACAGATATTTATCTGATCAAATCAGTCTAATAAAAGACATGGGGAGCTCAGCATTTGAGAGAGATTCTCGTTCAAGTCCTTGAAGCAGAATTACTCTCAACACGGTATAACTGGTAAAAGCCTGAGTTTAAAAAACTCAACTAGACAGAGATTATATATTAATCTCCTCACAGATCAGAGTCAGACGTAGCGTCATTTTGTGGAAATCTTATTCAAGCTATCAGAGCAATTTAAATGCCTCACTACCATACACAGAGCCACCCAAGCTACAGAAAGCTCTAATTAAAAAGTCACTTTTAACATCCTAAAGCTTGAAGTTAGCATAATACTTCTTTGGAATAAAGAATGACAGAAGTTCCTTATTTAAGGGAGAAAATAATGAAAGACCTGGTTATCAAAGCAAATCACATTTTTTTTTGACAGTGAGTTGGTGCTAACACCTTTACTCATGAAAACTTAAATCTTTATTTTGGGCAACATGCCTTGCATAAATATAACTGGTATCCAATAAAGCGTAGGAGGACCACGGACTAAAGTTATCCCAACAGCTGTTCTTGACAGTCCTTAAATGTCTTGAATTTCACAGACACACTCATGAACAAATAATGCATGGTGTTGTTTACACAGACCAAACCCACTATGACGAATGTTTCTGCTATCTCCAACTTTCTGCCCGAGCACAGACCACAGTGAGGACCACGTAATCCTTTCTCTTACTCGCTGAGTTTTTCACTGTATCTAGATAAATCAGCCTTTTCACTGTATTTTTGCCATCAGTGTCGTATTTTACAAAAACTGTGTCAGCAATCCAGACCCGGCTCAGCTAACGGGCTGGTTGTGGGATTGAGGTCAGCCACAAGACAGGATGGAGCCGCATGACAGCGGGGTTTAAACAAAACCAAATGGCTTTATGGACAAACATAAATAAGGGGTGTGTTCCCATTGACTAAACAAAGATTTGGGGTTTTAGCACCTCAAAAAGAAATTCTAAGCCATAGGAAAACACAAAAAATCCATCTGAATTCAGCATGACAACAAGGCAAAAACATCTGAGGGCTTCACTCCAAGCCACGTGGAAGTAAGGGATGCAGTATCCAACAGAGAACTGCAAACCACCAACACCATACATCCTTCAGTAGTCTAGACAAGCCAGAGATGTTACAGTGGAAGCTTGATGCTAAAACTCCCAAGGGATTGCCCCAGTAAAGTGCACATTCTAGTAGCCAGACTCAAAATGGATTGTAATTTTTTATACTAAGTAAGCAACAGCGAGTTTTTAAAAAAAAAAAAAAAACATTGAAAAACTTTTTTGGGGCAAAGGTACCTGCATACAGACATATTGCAGTTAGTAGCAGTGTGCTCTTTCGTACATATGAAAAATATCTGTTTAAACAAAATGCCTCCAGACAACCATTTTCTTCATTTTAAGGCCATTAAGGATGATTGTATAGCTATACGTACACAAGTGTGTTTCTGAAAACTGACCGCAGAAATCATTTTTTTCATCTCTACCCCTTTCAGTCTGCAGGAAGGTACTACAATCCTGAGCGATCCAGAAGACACACAAAAGATAGCATCTGGACATAAGATCACCTGGATTCCAGACCGGGTCACTGTAATACATACGGTCTGTCTATCATTCCAGACCGGGTCACTGTATTATATACGGTCTGTCTATCATTTCAGACCGGATCACTGTAATATATACGGTCTGTCTATCATTCCAGACCGGATCACTGTATTATATACGGTCTGTCTATCATTCCAGACCGGGTCACTGTATTATATACGGTCTGTCTATCATTCCAGACCGG